>CAACVS010000237.1:12296-30955 GCA_900660405.1 Pseudo-nitzschia multistriata | reverse complement strand
AGTAAGTGCCTAAGTTAGCCAACCAATTTCTGACAAATCTACTACGACTCCTTACTAGATTACTAGACGGATAGTTCTACAAGTAGTAGGAGAATTATGAAGCAAGAAGTAGTAGTAGTGGTAGGAATAAAAAAAATTCAAACAGTGAAATTTTACGTGTTACTGCTCACACTAACTGCCAGCCAACGATGCAAAATGAGATTTTGACGCGATGCGCTTCCCTCCTTAGTTTATGGCCCCTCGGTGTACCGGTACGTACGCACGATAGGTTGCTTCGAAAAACGAAAATCGTTTCAACGTATTTGCTGCCATTACTTCAGAATGGCAATTGCTCGACATCTGTAGCCCACAATACCACAGCAAGTCGTTCGGTAGGCTTGCAGTGYGCCAGTGCGCCTTGTTCTGTATCCACATTGGGATTGCAAGTGCTCGTCGACGGCACCTCCGAACTTCCAAAGTCATACGCACAGGGAGACCGGCACCAATTTTGAAGCGGCTTGCTTTCGTTCTGGTAGGCCCAGCGAATTCGGTGGTTGGATGAAGCTCCTCTTCCGGGCGGGGGCGGCCCCAGTGGCAACGGCATCGATCACGATGGCGATTGCGATTTCCATTGCCATTGCCATTGCCATTGCCATTGCAACCGTTGGAGGAAGAAACCTCGGCGAATCCGCGGATGGAAGCCAACGCGGATTGACATATATTGTGCTGTTCAGCAGTATCGGCAGTCGTCCAACGACAGGAGTAGCAGACGCACTGGTATATCCGTTGGGAGGGAGAAAACGAACGAGAACAGAGCCATTCTTGGTGAATACGATCGCAAACGCAAACGCAAACGCAAACGCAAACGCAAATACAAATACAAGTGCAATTTCATACACAAACGCAGACAACACCGATCGCACACTGCATTTTTCGTCGGTGAAACGATCGCCATGCTTCTCCCAGGTTTCATCGCTGCCCGATCAGCTCAGATCCGCTCTATTGGCATCCCATGGACGTGTATCCGACCCAAAAACAACCGTTTGCACCGGCCAAGGTCGGACCACTGTACAGCGATTTGGGTTGCACCAACTAGTCACGATGCTAAYGAGAATAATGTACCTCGTATTTTCGATGCCGGCACCWCGAGCCCCTCACCACGGAGACAAACCATTTCGGCGGTGGTTGCGGAGGGTGCTTGCCGGCGACCACCGGACGACAGGAAATCGCCGAGTTCCCAAACAAAACCGAAACCAAGGATCCAAACGACGACGGGGCCCCGCCGTCGCGATTGCCCTCCAGCACAAGCGCCGCCACCTTGCCCTCCTGCTAGCTTGCGCCATCGGTGGCGTGGGTGGCGGCCGCCCAGAGCGCCTGGCTGCATCGTTTCACCGCGACAACGGGGGCGGCCACGGGGCTGTTTTGTACCACGAAAAGGTCGTTCATTCGGCGTACCAYGAAACGGTTGCTTCGTTCGCGAGTTCTTCCGATGCCGACGACGAGGACGAGGACGGCGGCGGCGAAACCCAAGCCGTGGACGCAAAACACAACTACTTCCGACCTTTTCCAAACGGTCTTCGCCTACATCCCTTCCACAAACATGCTTGGCTTTGGATACACGGGTCATCTTTCTCGAGGAGGCATTGAAGGAACGAACGGTTCAATTCATCCTATAACAACAACTGCAACAATAACAATAACAATAACAACAACAACAACAACAACAACAACAACAACAACAACAACAACTCTGTAGCCTAACGTGTAAAAAAAATCATGCAAAGAAACATACGAAAAAACAAACCATAGATGATCCCTGTAAGTTACAACTTGCCAGCAACCATCACGGATAGACCACGACCAAAAGACCACTCCGCCCTTTGCTCAGATACTACATTGGCAGCAAGCAGTCCAATGCAATGCAATGCAATGCTTTGTATTACGTTACATTACTGCCCCTTGTTTTGCTTTGTTCCTTGCTTCGATTCTTCTACAATGATCAGATGAAAGAACAGATGGATATMTACCACACAGTACCATCCAGACAACCATGGCCGAAACTGCACCCAGAAAATAGTACAAGCGAGAACGGCTGAATCACCGACACAGCATTTATAAAACGAAAGCGACAGACACACCAATATCTATCTAAGCATATAACTATCTTGYATTCGATTGCATTATTTGACYTCTACACGGTATGATAACTGTGGTTCGTGCCAAGCGCCATAGTTGCGTTCGTGTACTTCGCGATGGGTGCCAACAACCGTTTCGCTTCTACAGCGCCTCCCCCAAGCCGCTGGACGAGGAGGTCGACCCACAACCCGACGTCTCGATCCCACCAGTCTCCGTGTTCTGTGGTATTCACCTTGGCGGCCTTCTTGGCGTAGCCCTCGTTGGTTCGCTTCTTTCGGTAGTCGGCGCTGCGCTCCATAAAGGACTCCAGGCTACCCAGGTAGTGGTTCAACCGAAAGAGYGATGAGTAATAGTCCGCTCCAGAGTCGTGGCTGCCGTTGTATCCACAAACCCTCGAGGGGTTGTGAATGGTCTTYGCGTTCCTGGCGTTTTTAGGGGTCCACTCGAAGGTTTCCAAGGAAACCCGACTCACGTCGATCATAACCTTGCTAAACTTGCTTTTCCGCTTGTCGTGGTGTACGTCCCGATATGTCGAAAGGAGGGMGGGATCGATGATTGTGGCATCACCGACATTTTTGCTATTGAACGCCGCGGGGGATTGGTGGTCTCGCAGCAGTCCTCTATTCCCTCCGTAGTGGATTCCTGGGAACCGGACACAGCGGGGAAGGAAATCTTTTCCCTTCTTCTTTTTCTTCGTGTCGTTCAAAGTAGTATTGTAATCGTAATCGCGCTGGAGTTGTTCGAGAAATGCATGCACCGTGGACTGGTTTTGTGGCGGTAGGCTTGATCGAAGTGGCATGTAGCGCTTCCGGTTTTTGTCGATGACTTTCTTGACTTTTCCTTTCTTAGAGCCCGGATGGTCGTACTTGATGATCTCGTCGTCGTGAATGTAGTTGAAGACAAGGTACTCGTCATTGTCTGTCAAGAGCGTCCAGGATCGATTCTGAATCTTGTGATAGGACAGACACCGATTAGCAAAATATACCTGCCGCTCCCGTACGTAGGACTGCCCTGTTCGAAACCGCTTMGATTCTGCAAACTTGTAGTCCGGCCAGAGTGTAATTTCGATTTTATCCCTCCAAAGATTGATGAGCTCTAGTGTGCGGCGAGCACCACGCTGTGAGGTTTTGGGATCTAGGGCGATCACCAGACCCGTTAGCGGAAGAGTGGCAAAGTGGTAAGGGATCCATTCCGCCAACCGGATGGTGTCCTCGAGATTGATTAGACAAGCCGCCATTCCTTGTCGCGATGCAATTGATGCGTTTGTTTCAGTACTATTTGACCGCGGACGGAAAAATTCGATCTGAATGTTTCCGTCTTCCATTTCCGTTGCGTTTSTCCAAGTTGTCCAGTTTATGATTGCACTTGTCGTCGTCGTCGTCRWCGWCGACGTCGTCGCAAAATTGCTCTCTATTGTCGTATTTTTTAATTGAGACGCTAATTCGTTTTTTGTTTTGCTTGCACTTGTGTGCTCTGTTGCTGCATATCCATTCTTAATCGGTATTCGTTTCGAATCTTYATTGTCTACTGTAAATTTGAGATCGGTGCTGGAACCGTTGGCATCGTTTCTGGAGGGGGGTTCACTCAAATACGTAGAATTCCCAATACTGTCGTGGATCTCCAGCGAGGAAGTGTTTACAATAGTAGATAGAAATTCTCCTCTTCTGTTTTTGGTGGTCGTAGAAGTGGCATTATCATTTTTCACGGGCGAGCTGCGACGATTCGTACTGTTGCTCGTAGTTGTATCTACAATAGCATCGTTATTSTCTGGTCTGCTGCTCGAGATGGAGACGACTCTGTTGGCACTACTAGTGTTAGTACTGAAACTGTTAGAAGTTMTATTTCCTCCCGAGTCGTAATCGTGCTGGTTGTCGTGACGGTATGGGAGACCATTACTGCGTTCGTTGTCGTATCCATTGCTCTCGCCGTGCGAATTGATGTCGGCGTATTCGTATTCGAATGCTGTTTGCGACACGACATTCCGAAACGTTCGTCTTGGCATTTGGGTGTTGAAAAATAGAAGCGCGAATCCTATTGCCGCGATTGCGATSGTGGGACCTGCATTCTGTGAATGATTGCGACTGAGAGGCATTGCTGTAATTGCTGTTGCGTATGATGCTTTTGCTTCGCTTCGCTTCAATTCAATCCAATTCGATCCTGATTAAAGTTGGTCGCACCAAACCCAACGCAATATTTGTCGAAAAAAGCTATAGCGAACAGTGTCAGGATTGATCMTGTGGTGGATGCTCAGGTCGCAACGTTGCTTCACTATGTCCAGAAGATGATTTTCTTTTTGTAGTCCGTAATGGTACTATTCGTAGTATCTTTCAGTTCAGTAAAGGAGTTCGGTATTTTTTGCAAACCGTCGCTTAACCTAGCATGCCATATGCGATTTCTAACGGTTTTCATGGTTGCARATGCGCGTGCAGAGTAAATATTTATACGATGGSTATCTTATGATACATACCTATTTAAAATATATCGGGATTGCTGACACAGGACACAGGGCAGACCAGGGGTCCTAAATTTATGACCCTTTGGGCAGACCAGGGCAGGATTCTTATTCGCTATTCGCACTTGGTACGTAGAGTCTGTGGGACAGCTGTTCGTTACTGTATTTTCTTTCGCTTTGTCTCACCCATCAGAATTTTGTGTATACATCAAGCCGATGATGTGGTTCGACATTCGAGGTATCGTACGTGCCGGATACGAGTTTCGTACTAGTATTCGTATTCGCATACCTAGACTCGATGTCTGTCTTTGATTGATTGATGGATTCTTCTTCTTTTCATAATTCATCACTACGGGGGTAGTACGTACATACTTGTAGTTTTACGTAATCGCACTTCTAGAACCCTGCTGCTGGAGTATTACGCAGGTTTTTACGTCGAAAAAGMACGAAGCAATGGGTTCGTTAGTCAGTTTTGTACGAACTGCTAAACAAGACGTATGTATTCTAGGACCCTACTAGATAGTAGATTACGGTACGTACCAGCTTCCGATTTCGAAAAAGAAAAAGCATTTCTGCTCTGATTATCTCTGACGGTGCCAGAATTGCACTAACTGTTTTGAAGAGCGATACAGTGCCCCTTCGGATACTTTTGGCGCATATCCTGTGTTGAACGTGGGACGGAAGCATCGGCTCGTGATGGTAGCAGTAACGTTTGGGAACTGAAGGGAAAACTATAGAGTAGAATCGACAACCATTAAACTTYTGGCACRAAGTAACGATAAAATCAGATAGAAAGGAATGCCCTGACGCCCAAAATGCCAATACTACCGCGTCGGTGATAACAAGTTCCGGTTACTCTTCACAAACGGCCGATATCGTACATTCATGTTGCCTCGGGTCTTACGGAAGTCAACCTTGCCTGGAACCCCTACACGTAATGTAAGATTGCAATATAGAAGCGATAGGGAGAACACCCCGAAGACATTTCTTACTMCTTCTTGATTAGTTTTGCAAACAAGTGTGGCGCTGATGACACTGGTTCCTTCGCTCTGCCCATCTCGGGCAGACCGGAAACTTCGAATTCTGTGTACCCTSTTCGTCGCAGTCTTCGTCGTGATCCACCTGGGTCTAGTTTGGGTCGCCCATCACCAGACGAACAACAACTATAGTGCTGCGCAGACTGCAAACAGTTTCGGTACCGATACCACAAATAGCAGYAGCAGTATGAAGAGCGCACTTTCCGAACAGACRGTGACGACGTATAGAACGGCACCAAAAACAACAACATCAACTGTTGCTGCTGCACTCCACCGGTACCACCAGTCGAATGTTGCTGTTGCAAATACTACTAGTAGTAATCTACCGGTTGCCAACACAGCAAATCCCATCGTGGGGCCCACAACATCTGCAGGCGATGCAAAGAACTATCGCCACCCTTCAAAACCTGGTGAAACCAACAACGGAAACGAAATATCACAGTCTAGCGAAGTCGAAACAACAAATGACAACGACCTTTCCAATTTAGATGCTGCGAATTCGAAGTCGTTCGTTGTTCCAGACCATTACGATTGGCAACGATCTACTGAAGAAAACTACGATATCAAAGGTGGCCAAACCGAGGACACTAATCACAATCAACAAAACCCCGGAAATAGCACCAACGCTCCGTGTTATTTTGGCCAGTTTTTCGAGCAGCGGAACCGTTTGGATCTCTCCTACCACGCGATCTACGTCCCTGAACGACAGGCCTTTCAAGATTCAATCGTTGCTTCTATGCTGCATTTGGCACCGTCCATGGTGGATCGCACCCTTTCTCGGAGTGGCTCAACAAGTCCTGTTGCTATTGGAACTGCTGCTACAACAGACACTGATTGCACGACAAAGCCACAAGAAGAATACAGGGAGAACACACTTGTTGGCCGCGATCCCCGTCCACCGCAATGGATTGTGTTCACCGCCGGTGTCTACGGGGCCGGAAAAAGCCACACCATCCGAAAACTCCAGTCCCACGGGTGCTTTCCTGGGCCCGGGACTAATCGCGACCACGAACCCTCCAATCCAAATGCGTCGGTGGAACCACCAACACAGAACAAGAATATTCAATCCGAGGAGTTCCACAACAACAACTTTGTTGTGGTGGATCCCGACCTTATCCGACGGAAGCTTCCCGAGTTTGAAGGATACGGAGCCCAGGTGGTGGGAGCCGCAACACAGAAAGAAGCGGGAATGATGGCGGAACTCCTGACGGACGCTGCCCTTTCGAGGGGTTTAAGCGTCCTGGTCGACGGGAGCCTCCGGGATGCGGCCTGGCACACGGAATACTTTGCAAGGCTCAGGGCGCGACACCAGCAGACACAAGTTCGAACGCAAACACAAACGATGGGAAACACGGGAGTGTCTCCAGCACTTCGGATCGGGATCTTGTACGTAACTGCCCCGCAAGAAGAAATCTACGAGCGGGTTCGGTCCCGGCAGCAAACCACTGGCCGGGGTGTTCCAATTCGAGATCTGGAAGAGAGCACCGTGGAGGTTCCAATTGCCGTTCACCAACTGAAGCCCCTAGTGGACTTTTTTGTGGAGATCCACAACTCCCAACAAAAGCAAAACCATCATCATCAACAAGAACAAAAGCAGGAGAACGAAAATAAACGACAAGACCACGGAACCGCAAAAGAYGGCGACGACGGCGACGACCACGATTTCCAAAGGAGTGAGGCCGAAAAACTCTTGTTTTCAAAGCGATGTGTGTCAATTTTGAAACACAACGTCTAAACTACACGTAGCGAACAATTTTGTGCTCTTTTGTTTTGTTTCGGTAATTTTAAATTCCCTGTTGGGGGTTAAGACTATACTTTTGACTTCTGACACAAACTCATCTCGCGTTTATGGTATGTCCGGCATTCGGTTACGATGTAAAAGTGCTCGAGCAACGTCAGTTAGAAACCAATGGTCAACAACAGCTGGGGTCGGGTATAGCTAGGATTCCAGTACAGGTTGTTTACACACAAACAACTTCAGATGTTCTTACGATATCGCCCATCTAATCCAGTCCACGGCAAGCAATTGTTTGTCCTAACCCATTGGATCCGCGCATCAACCCCACCCCAGCTTGTCTAGGCTCCAATCTGGTCCCAGTAATTGTTCCAATTGAGCATTGTAAGGGCGGTAAAAGTCCGCAAGGTACCGGCGGGTGTCCTCTCTGAGGGGGCGGTCGTCCTTTCTTCTGTCGGCACGGACTTTTTGGTCAAAGTTGATCACGGTAGCGGTGCTGTTTGTAGTTGTATAGTTGTTGCCGTCGTTGCGTTGGTAGTTGTTGGGCAGAGGAATACCCACAAACATTAGGATTCGCTCGTAGACCGCCTTCGTGTCCTCCAACAGGTCGGCATAATTGATCACCAAGAGATCCTCGCCAACCGTGTAGTGTTTCAGCCACCACTCGAGCTGGGTGCTGTACAAGCCTCGGCGGACAATGTTTTCTTTCCCGAGGGGTCCGCGATCGGTTTTTTTGAGAATCGCCATCTCCCTCGGGGTCCATTTGTCGGGAGGGATAGCATGGTCGGAAGGCACCGACCCCGGCATTTCGTAGGACTCGTTTGCCAAGGTTGTGGTGTTGGTGGCGTTTCCTCTACGCGCAATTGGCAGGGGGGCCTTCGTCATGTGAAATTTATCCCTCATGGCTTCGAGTTCGTGGACCACCATATCCTCCAGCGAGTACTTTCGCATCGCATGGTTGTTGAGGATCGTCATCTTATAGTGGCTGTAGAGGCGATCCACGGGGTTTCGGAGGACCAACACGAGCTTCGACCAGGGAACTGTGTGCTTGATACGAGCAGGGATTTTTGGATTCAGAACGTACGTCATGGTTTTTTCAAAGGTAAAGATATGTTGATGTTCGAGGCCATGACTGTGTGTCTGGGAATTGGCCAATATGGTACCGGTGTCAAACAATTCCATGTAGAGTTCCAGCGCAAGACAGTGTTTGTCGTTGGCCTGTTTGAGTCCCAGTTCGGACGCCTTCTTCAAAACCCYCGACTGCCAGCTGGTATCGAAAAAGTGTCCYTCCCGCCGAAAGCGGCGCTTGGTCTGGAGGATCTGCGGATGGTCTCGAAAATATGTGAGCATTGCCGTGCTGCCCGACTTTTGGACACCGATAAGAACAAAGGAAGGCGTGTGGATCGGAATCGTCACGTTTGTGCGGTTTGCTTGGTTTTTCTCTGAACCATCCGGTCCATAGGAACAAGTGTACAATCTTTGATGRTCGTCGTCGTTGTTGTTCTCTTTGTTTAGGTGATTGTTCTCTCTTCCACCGGGCATGCTACGAACAGCAACACCACCGCTTGTCTTTGTGATAACATTGGTGTTGATCTTTGCTCCTTTGGCATCAYTGGCTAGGAGTAGATCTGCCAGTGTCGCGGTTGTCGAGCTCTGATAACCATCGGGACGGTGGCCAGCGATGTGGCMAGGATAACGAAGAACTAATAATTGTTGCTCCATTACAAGATTGGTCCACACCATGAGGCAGCCCAGAACCAGGAGGCCAAGGGCGATTTTTTGAGGGAAGTCAAGTTTCGGYAGCACGAACATGTTGTTGCTGTTGCTGTGTTGCCGCAGCCGTCTATGGAAAGGGTGTGATTCGTATAGGGAATATAAATGGCACCTCCGTTTCCGGGATCAGATTACCGCCCACCGCCTACCGTTGTCGATCGTGTTGCTATCCCACTGGTTTCAGAATACCACCGATCTGGCAACTATTCCTACCGGTGCGTCAGCAAARGATGGCAATGATATTACTACTACTATTACTACTACAAATTCATTCTTGGAAGTCCGTTTTGACCAATTTGTTTCTGATAGAAGACCTTGCTACTATTGAAGGCGAACTTCGGTTTTTGCCTGAATATCCCGCCACCTTCCTCGCCATTACGATACCAGTTACGCTGTATCCTATGAGATGACATTCCAGTAGAGTTCCCTCCACCTTCGTACTGTACCGTGGAAGTCATMAATAAATAAGCCATCTTCACAGCCAATATTGGGTCATTCCCGTTGATCTACTAGATGGTCTACTTTTTGACTGACAGGCAGACCAAAAATGGACCATCTAGTCTGAATTTTTAGACTTTCTGTCAACACACAATTCACCCTTGACACAAAGTCTAAATCTCGTCTGCTGGAATCCAAGAATGAAAATCATGGACCAGTTTCATCTAGCTCACAGGTCCCCATAAATCACAACAAGTTCTTGAAGTTGGTTGCTGCTGTATATGTCTGCAGCAATGTCCCGCCCTGCTGTAGTACTAGTATCAGATAAATTTCTAGCTACCTATCAAACCTTACATGAACATTCAGTTGTTTTGATAGTCATTATTGAGCACTAATACTACTGCATCAAGATTTAGAGATAATTCCTAGTAGTACAAAACACACCTGTCATTGTACTACTAGTACTAGTACAAGTGACAGGTTGTTGCTGGTCTTGTTGATAACAATAAGAAGGTACATTGCATACCGTATAGCAACAAGTGGTKTGTTCAGATTTAGTAGTGCTTCTTGTAAGGGGGTTGGTATTAGAAGTACCTACTGCCCTGCCCATATATTCCCTCCTTCAGAGATATGGTAGTACTAGATATTGGTACTAATTAATCTTTTCCTTTTTAGTAGTGCTTTGTTGCAATAAGTCAATCTCTTCTCTGGTTCTATCTGGAGCTACTGTTGGGCCTCATTGAAATCTGTTGCAATAGGAAGGAATAGCTGATAAAAAGAGAAGGTATCAGCATTCACAAACCACTCTTTGACAAACAGATGCTGTTGGAGCTTCAAGACACCCAGCACRACAGAACTCTCTTTTAAAACCATACCTTGCAGGATGGCATACTTTCTTGCAAACTGATTGTCTGGATCATCCAGCACTGGTGAGCTACTAGCTATTGTCCCAACAAAGATAGTGAAAGATCTRTCCATTGTGCTCCTGAATGGGCAACTTGCCAAGTTCTCCTCCCCCTTTCTCCAGGWCAACAACCCTGTCCTACTACTATACCAGGGTATAGGAAAAGCTTTATCTACAAAAACACTCAAGCTATCACTCCCACTGCCAACACCTACCCCATTGCTCCATGCCGAAAACAATCTCTGGAGTGTGCCACAACCAACATGCTAGTACTAGTAGTTTATGATGCTTACTCCAAGAAGAAGCAACARCACAAAAGGAGCTACAACTAGGTGCCAGGACCCCCACTGCTGATTACTCGTACTTCTCCCTCCCGGACCAGATCTAGCACAATTCCTGGTGTACATCACCACCATTACTATTGGCTTGGATGAGCTCCTTTCCAAGTTCCACCCCTTGGGGGTTCTGGGAGCAGTCTCCCCCCTCCTTCTTGTTTACTAGGGTAAATATGACATTGCGTTTTCTTAAAGCACTACTACTACTACTACTACTAGTACTACTAGTGCTGCAGCATTCAAAGTTGTTTGGCAGTATTGGAGGGACAAAGCCGGGGTTGTTTTGTTCTCGGTGCAGACTACATTCCCGACGGAACAGCTGCCGGGAGAGCAAGAATAAAATCAGAAGATTGGTGTTTCCGAACAAGAACCCGAGACGACAATTGGTGGGCRCAAGAACRTTTTACTGTTGGAAAAGCATGGCGAGGTATGCCGACGCRATKGTTGCTTGTGCGGCACCACGTGGCGAGGCTGTAAACTTAGTTCGTTGGTTTGCATCAACCGTTCGTTAGTGCAAATCTTGTTCCCAGTCGTATTCGTATTCGCATTCGCCGTAGCCGTCGTCGTATTCGTCGTGGTCGCCAGGGTTGTGATAGCCATGGTCCCATCCGTATCTGCCATAYCCATCCGGCGTACCACCGTAATTACCGTTGCTTTCCGCGTCTTCGCGATCCAGGTTGTTGCTTGGGTGGTACCCACGGTAATCGTYGTAGCCGTGTTGGTGTTGCAGGTCGAATTCGTCGGCATCGTGCTCGGGATAATCGTTGGCTCCGTGGTCCTCGCAATTGGAATCCGCATCGTCGTCGTCGTATCCATCGTTGTTCCCCTGGAATCTCCCCGATGGATCGTCGTCGGTAGCGGTTTCGAACACGAGATCTCCCTCCGGGGTCCAGTAGCCAACCCCACTAGACAATTCGGCCGTCAGGATGTTGTTGTTACCRTAAGCATCAACGTATCCGAGAGGTTCGCTGATGGTACCACCGTCACCACTACCGGCGGGATTGCCGTTCGATGCTTCGTGCACATTGTTGTCGCTGTCGTCGTTGTTTTCCAAATAAAASACATCGTAGACGTAATTGCTGGTGTCTCCACCGTACACCTCCAGAACCTCACAGACCCGGTCGTGCCCAATCAGCTTTGCCAGCTCGTATGGGGTCCGACCGTCTCCATCCACCTGCTCCATCCACTCCRACCTTGCGTTGGAAGCGCTCGCGGGATTGGTCCAGGACCCTTGGCCGCACGTTCGCAGGACCTCGCTGGCCGTCGAGGGATCGTTCCACAGGGCGCAGCAGTGSAGGAGATTGGTCCCGTCCTCGAGCCTCCACCCCAGGTACCTGCRCTTTTCCACGCTGTCTCGAAARGTGAATTTCGGATCCGTCGTCAGCTGGCGATAGTGTGCCTCGGGCGTGGTTGTGCCCTGCTGAACGGATCGGAGCTGGTCGTCGACGATCCGGGTCCAGGGATCCAGGACCTTGAGCGGTGCCTTGCGGCGGGTRCGCGTGCGCGATTGCTCGGCGGGGTTCTTGSCCAGGGACCAAAGCAGCGGGGACTCTTCGGAGACGACCGTGGAGCAATCCAGGAGGGTGAGCTTCCGGCGCTTGTTCGAGGAGGGCCCGTTGGCAGCTTCGCCACCACCAAAGCCCTCACCCGCTTCCCCTGTCCGGCCCGCATTCGTATTTGCATTCGTATTCGTAAAGACGGCATCTACGATCCGATAGCTGCCGGTGTTGTTGTCGTTGGCGTTCCAAGCGCCGTTGCCGTCGTTGTTGTTTTCGTTGCTGTCGTCGTGCAACACCCGTTTCCACATGGCCGCCGAAGAGCGCTTGGAGGAAGAAGCACGCCTAGATGCCTCTCTGGACGGCTCCCCCTCTTCCTCGTGTTGCTGTCGTTTTCGCGAGACTTTCCCTCCCGTGGCAGAAACTTCGCTAGCACCGGGATTGTCCACTAGCCCCTCCAATCGAATGCAAGGGATCGGATGCTCCGTTCGCCGCCGTTTGATTCGTAAAATAGTTCTTGTAGCATGATTGGCACTGCTCGTGCTCGTGCTCGTGCTTGTGGTTCCATTGGTTCCGTTTGGAACTGACGCAGTTGTATTCATCCTGATCAATGCCAGATCGGTCGATGCCACTGCCAATGCCACTGCGACTGCCACTACGATTGCGAATGTGAATATGAATGTGACTGTGGATACCAAAGAGAGTTTGCGCCTAATCGGATGGTGCGTGGGGGTGAGCAGTGAATTTGGTTTTGGATTTGAAGAATTTGAATTTTTCTCTAACGAACAAAAACGACAGTTCCGATACGTATGTACGGTACGTACTCGTACGTTCGTTACGATGTACTATTCCTATGTAGGTACAAACGTACGAACTGTACATCATAATATGAACCTTAACTTTGACGGTATTACTACTGGAATAATTATTACTGCTGGAAAATTGGAAGGGAGGAGGATGGCTGATGGTGATGAAACCATTCAAAGAAGGCAAGAACAACGCCATTTGTAGAGCGACAAAAAAGAAACAACAACAGCACCAGGAATGAGAACAAGAATAAGAACAACAGCAAGACAACAACAAGAAAGGATGAGAATATGAACAAGAATTTGTTTGTGATTCTTGTTTATGCTGCAAAGGAGGAGATGAACTGAGGACACACCTTCTCCAAATCTGCACGAAGGATACTGAAGGGGGGGCTCATACTATGCCATATCACACGATGGACCATGCTGCTGTCTGAATACTAGGGGGATTTTGTCGCATTTTGGTCTTGGCTTGATCCTTACGACCAAGGTTCTTATAGCTTCTCTTCCTATTGCTTTTGAAGCACTGGTATTTTTACCGGTAGGAACAGGGACTTTGTGGCCCTCAAAACCTTATCATGTGGACRCTTTCTGACGATACAGGTAGCTTGGCATGGGTGAATAGACTTTTTGTTTTCATCCCGAGTCGTCTCATTATGTTTCGCGACAGGACCTAAAAGTTACAGAAGTGCCGTACTTCGTACTTTCGTTTCCGTTTTTGTTCTCGAGTATCCGCGTCACGTGGTCTAGAAATCTACGAAACACATCTATGAAAAATTGGCGATACAGCAAGCTATCTTAACACATTGGTGCTTTTTGTTCTGGTGGATTGTACTACTCTGTACCCAGCTCACGTTATATTCTCTTGGCACGGGGCCAAGTGGGACCAAACCACGTAACCGTAACCGTGGCGTGGATGGGTCGAGCGCCCTCTGYACGGACACAGAAGCCGTTCCGTCGTTGTTTTGTTTCGGCCAAATGGTTACTTCGTGGTCGAGGTGTTCACCAGCTTGCTGGATGCATCTGCCTTGTAATCCCCGTCGAGGGTCCGGTCCCGGAGCTGCAGACGGGGCAGACCCTTCGAGTGCAGGCACAGGTTCACCGTGTTCTTGAGGAGCATGGCGATCGTCATGGGGCCGACGCCGCCGGGAACRGGCGTAATGGCAGACACCCCCGCATCTACCGCTTCTTGGTAGTTCACATCGCCGACCAGCCGGTAGCCGCGCTTCTTGGTCGGGTCGGGCTTGTCGTTGATGCCAACGTCGATGACGACAGCCCCCTCCTTGAGCCATTCCCC
Organism: Pseudo-nitzschia multistriata; assembly: GCA_900660405.1. Lineage (NCBI taxonomy): Eukaryota > Bacillariophyta > Bacillariophyceae > Bacillariales > Bacillariaceae > Pseudo-nitzschia > Pseudo-nitzschia multistriata. Next base: position 16,567 of record CAACVS010000237.1, on the reverse strand, counting down.
GCGGACGAACTCGGCCTTTCCGATGGCAGCAATGACAATGTCGGCTCTCTTGACGGTTTCGGGGATGTTGGCGGTCCGCGAGTGGCAGACCGTCACGGTCCCGTTGCAGGACTGCAGCAGGGCCGCCACCGGCATGCCGACAATGTTGCTCCGCCCCAGCACGACGCACTCCTTGCCCGAAATGGGRATGTTATAGCGCTGTAGCAGCTCGATGCATCCCGCCGGAGTACACGGGATCGCCAGGGGGGGTTCGCCGCCCCGTAGCCACAGGTTTCCGATGTTGACCGCGTCGAAGCCGTCGGCGTCCTTGGCRTAATCGATAGCCCGGAGCACCTTGGCTTCGTCCATGTGGTCCGGGAGAGGRAGCTGGACCAGGATTCCGTGGACGGCGGGGTCGGCGTTGAGCTTCTCGATTTCCTCCAAAAGAGCGTCCTCGGAGATCGTTTCCTCGAGAACCACGTCGATCGAGTGGATGCCGACCTCGGCCGCGGCCTTTTTCTTCATGCGGACGTAGGTCGCCGAGTCGACGCGCTGGCCCACTAGGACAACCGCCAACCCCGGGGTGATCCCGTGGGATGCCTGSAGGTTCTTGATTTCCTCCGCCAGCTCGGCTCGGATGGCCGCCGCCGTTTTTTTGCCGTCGATGACGATCGGTTGGCTGTCGTTGCCGTGGTTGTTGTTTGTGTTCGAATCGGAATCGATGTTTTTGGATTTGTCGTTGTCATTATCGTTCGATGCGGAAAAGAGGGGACGGCAATGGCGATCGCGACGAACAACACAGGACGACGATGAATGAGTGAACAACGATAGCGAGAACGACAACGGCAACGACGATTGGCAAAACAACCACGAAGATGCAACGACGCCGCTGCGACTGCTATCGGTCCTTCCGTACCGAGGATTCGCTCGAGAAGGATGCSGAACGGGAGGTTGCCATCCTTCGACGACCGGGAGGCCGCTATTCGTTGTCGTTGTTGTCGTCGCCAAAGCAATGCAAACCAACATCATCCACACGCAAAAGCAACGTCTCCAGCGGGTATTGCCCAGCCACAGGAACGTGCTTTGCGGAACAGAAACATACATTGGGGTTGAGTCGGCCATTTTTTCTGGTGTAATATGTGGTACGTGTTTGYGTTTTGTGTTTCCCTCGATTTTGTATGTCTCTCGTATCAATGGTTTGCTCTGCGTTCGACCACGGGTAGATTGCGATGTGAAAATGTTGTTTGTGCTTTTCGGKTTTTGTCGTGTTTTTGTTGTTTCCTTTCGTCTTAGATTGGTACAATGCCGATTTGGACTCGACTGGATACTCCACCGCTAAACTTCGAACTTTGCACTGCGAACTTCGAACTGCGAGTAGACCTCGATGATGAACGATACTCTAATGACGGGGATGATTCGATTCTTCGCAAAACGCTTCAACCGAACTGGGAATGCAGCGGAGAGGATCCAAAAATCGTGCCAGACAGTACGGCATGTACAGTAGATTCTCCAAAAAAAAGGAGCAAGCAAGCGTGAGTTGTGAATGACGTTCGTTGCTGTTCKCTACCGTACGTATCGTACATATAGTACGTTACACTAGGACGCGACACGTGAGACGTGAGAACAGATCCGAACCGAACTCGTCCGTTGGAGAGTTTGGAGTTTGGTACTCCGGGTACGTACTCATACGAATAGTACAAGTATTAACGAATGACACTGTACGGTATTCTATTGTCATTAATCGTCAGTACGAGTATCATGTGAAAATCATATGTATGTACCGTATGTATGGGACCAAAGACCGCTACCTTGTACAGTGTACAGACCGATACTGTACGGTGCAAGAGCATCTGTAACTTTGGACTTCTTTCATCTGTTCGTGTAACGGCGTTCAAGAAAAAAAAATCACTAGGCGGCTAGACTGACCATGGTGTCACCAAACCTGATGGTTTTCTGTCAGAACTGTCATGGTTCAAGGGATACTACTACTAGTAATAGTACTAGTAGTAGGCTTGAGGACCCATGTAAGGCAATTGAGGCAGAGTGGATGGATGATTTCACCTTGCATGCTTGTGGTGATAGTTTGATCATCAAAACCAGGCAAAAATATCAGAAGAGTGTTGCAGGACAGATCTAGAAGCAACCACAAGGTAATAGTTTCGCAGCCCAACTCACCAAATGGCATAACGACAAGAATATATTGCTTCTGGACACATCCCACAAACAAATCCATATCAGGTTTCCAACAAGCTATCCACGACTCTCTTTTGACCAACATGGAATCTATCTTGTTATCAAGGTTTTGTTAAAGAAACATTTCATCATGTACATCGCAGTACGACACGATATACTGCACTACTACGATACCTCAATTGTTGTGAAAAAACATGACTGCTAGTAGTGGTATTCGTTGTTGTACATATTAGTTTTAGTTTTAACATGCATCGAATTGTGGTATTTCAATCTTTGGGTGAATCCAATCTACAATCATTTCTCGGTCGCGATTCTTGCAATCCAAATACTCGACATCGCTGTACTGTTGGAAACTTTAATTTCCCTCCCCTCCCCACTCCTCCCTTCCCCTCTCCAATCGACACCGCAACAGCTGTAAATACCGTAGCGGACCTACCGTATCAAACAAGGTTGGCTTATTCGCTCGCTCCCTGCTTCATCTGGCAATCCCTTTCCGCAACAGCTAGCTCGTTGGTTTGCACATCTATCTGCATTCCTCCCTGGACTAGACTTCAATGTTGTTGCCAGTGTCTCCCTCCCGCTTACTGSYGGGCGATGCGGCCGATCCGCCCGGGACAGCATTGGCTCGATCGGAAGCAGGGGCCGCCGGTGCGGTGGACGRTGGGTGGTGAGCGGAAGCGGCCTCGGAAGCCCCCCCCGGCGATTGCTGTGCGGCTTGCTGGGTTTGTTGGGGTGGCATCGCGAATCCCCCGGCGATTCCCGCCGCCTGGGCGTACGCYGCGCTTGGCGAAAAYCCGGAGGCCGACGAGGGGGACGTCGCCGCCGCTGCTGCCTGGCCSGGTATCGGTGGYGGCTGRGAATACGCGTAGGGATTTGGCGGTGGGTGCTGCTGCGAATAGGAATAGGGCGAYGGGTGGTGGGGCGGCGGGGGTGGTCCACCCGCGGTGGCAGCGGCGGCCGATTGTTGTTGTTGTTGCTGCTGCATGACCGCCATCATGCCGGCTTGCATCATCGCCTGTTGCTGGGGTGTCATTCCACCCGGCATGGGGTGGTACCCCATCATTGGATTGGCGTGGTGCTGTGTGTGTTGCTGCTGCATGGCCGCAATCATCGGATTGAACCCAGCCGCGGCTGCAGCYACAGCCGCCGTTCCCGGAGGTGGCATCCCGTACTGTCCGAACTGTCCGGTGACAAACTGCCCCGCGGGCGGGGTTCCATACTGACCYGGGTGATGGTGGGGGTGGTGTGGCGCTCCCGGGTGGTGGGGATGGTAGTACTGGTGGGGCGGTGGCTGGGGATGACCATGCTGCGGAGCGTGGTGGGCCGGCTGCTGCGGGTGGYGGGGATGGTGCATTTGCGTGTGCTGCCCCACCGCTGCCGCCGCCGCCGCGCGRGCCTGTGCCAGCGAGGCCTTGGCCGACGCCGCATCGGAGGCCTTGGRCCGTCCCCTCGAGCGAAAGGCGTGGCTGACCTTGTCAAAGGCGACCTGCTTGGGAACCTCTGTCCACCAGGTCGAATTGGTGTCCTCGTTGTAGCGCCTAAGAAATCGGCCGCCATCCCTCGTGAGGATCCCGATGATCTCCTCCACGATGGGGCGCTTCTGGTCCCGGGGTGATTCGTTGTACTGGCGCTTGTACTGATCTATCAAGCCCAGCATCTTCCGGTTGCCCGGATGGTTTTGGAAGGGCTTTCCGCGGCCGAAGAGGACGTCCTTGTTGTTGGGACGGACGGCCGTGTCACATGGAGCCGGCTGGTCCTTGTTGTTCTTCGCGTGCTCTTCGGCTTGCATGACCAGCTCYGACTTCGGTTCATARTTCCCATCGATCGCTGGTGTGGCTGGCTTGTCTTCTTTTTCTTTGTCMTTGGCGTCGCCCTCGATGGTGCCGGTTTCCTCCTCCTTGCTGCCGTCTTCTTTCTCTGCAGAAGCTGCTGGTGCCTCCTCCTTTCCAACGGGAGTTGTCGTTGCTATTTCCGGCGTTGCAACTGCGGCCTCGTCCTTCGTTTCATTCCCGTCGTTTGGTTTGGCGTCGCTGGCGGCCTCAGTGCTTTTGTTGTCTTTGTCCTTCCCATCCGCACTGTCATCCTCCGTGTCTTTTGAA
>CAACVS010000237.1:1319-12121 GCA_900660405.1 Pseudo-nitzschia multistriata | reverse complement strand
TAGGGCGGGCCTAGGTTGTGTGAGACAGAGGATGTGATGAGCTTGTTTTAGTTTTTTTGTTCGGATACATGCTCCATCAACGGAGAATAATTGATTAGGGTTGGTAGGGTTGATACAGGTTGAGTTCTCACTGTTTCTTTCCCTTACTCTTTCTACGCTAAATGAACGCTTTACGCGACCAGGGACAGTTGGTCCACCGCCAACAAAAGCACATGGAGAAAGGTTCAAAAGAACAAGGGGAATGCTCAACGCATGATCGCGGAGACATTCGAATCGCAAACCAACGAACGATGATAGTTGAAAGTTCCCGAAATTGAGCACACGCGATTGTCCTGCTACCCGTACTACAAGTACTCCTAAATTGTGTAAGTAACATACGGGTATCGTAGGTACCAGTACTGGCATGTGTCATAATTTTAGACCCCTGCGTACGTACCGGTGCTTGCCTTGGTATATGACGGCTTGTAGAAGTACGAGTATGAGTAAAGGTACGCAAGATACTACGGCACTGGTATTCACGATCGATATCCGATCCCCTTAAAAATACAGTAAGAATGACAGGTAACGGTACAGGTGGTACGTGAGTTGGTTGACCCCTGGGTTGTACACCCTTGTCGGACCATTTGGACTCTCCTAACCTACCAGTACCGTACTACACATTATACGAGTACAGTAATACGTAAAGTAAAGTACAGGAAGTACTGTACCGGTAGGGCGCAGCTCATGTCGCACCACATCGCGGCCCGTTGCTGCGGTTCTGAACTACTGTACTGTACGTAGTATTATGTTGCTCCAGTACTACTAATTACGAAGTACAAAGAAAGGAGTGAAAATATATTTAGTAAAGAACTGGCGCGGACGTCTTGTCCCGTCATGGCTGTCGGTTGAGAAAAAATAGAACTGGTGTTGTACGTTACTGCACGATTCTCGTACTAACTCTACGTTACTTTGAAAAACATCATACATACCGGTACCGCATCGCATGTTACCTGCTGATAAATGTAATTACGAGTATGTATGGTACGGTACCGTACTGTAGGGGTCAGACCATCGTGCAATACGATACAGTATTGTATGACCTACAGCGATTTTAGACCAGAGCCCCGTACGTACCGGCCGGTACRTTATTTACCAACGGTACGATTTCAATTATTTCAATTCAACCATCCTATTTTGGTACGAGTACGAGTTCTACTTCCAACGTTACGTACTCCTGCTACTACTCGTACACGAAAATCTTTTATTCACGTTTTCCAGCTACGGTTAGCAGTGATACAGTGATACGGTTCGTACCATTTATTCAGGGGCGGGCAATCGAYTTTGATTTTGTAAAAAGGGTTTCGCACTTTCAAGAAGACCGAATAGCAGATAATTATTGCTAGGACACGGCACCAAACAATACTACTGTGCATATTGACCATTCGGATCTACCGACCGGTTGGTATTTCATTTAGGCTACAAGCACCCGTCCATTTGATAGCAAGAGCACAACTGCCTTGATTCCCGTCCGATCGCAAAACTCGTCTTACGTTAGTGACAGCGCGAGTATTTTTCGCATACAATATCGCCCCAATCCWCCTTCCTTCATTCGACACAGCAACCATTCCTGTCCGACGAAGCCGAGTTGTTGACGACGACAGCAATAATTCCTACCGTCCATCAGGAGGAGGAATCGAAGGGTCGGTATCCGCATCCTTTGTTCCGCTCGCGAAGGTAACACGTCAACACCATAGGCAACAGCAGCAGGAACTGCAGCTGGAACAGCAACATCAAGAAGACCAAGGAATCGACGGTTTTTCGGACTCTCCCGGCCGAAACAAAAGACGACTCGCCAAAGGCTGGAGGCGTCTTCTGTTTGACAGCAACCAAGGTTTCCTTTTCGCTTCCTTTTGCTCGTTGCGAAAAAACAATAACGACAACAACGCGACAACAAACGCAACCACYATGACGGACGAACTGTCCAAAATCGAAACGAGTCATCGCCGTTTGCCGAATGACAGCATTGAAAACGACGACGACGAATATGGAGGAATCGATGCMTTTGACGACGAGCACGGGTCGACCCTGCGGACCGCGGCAACGACTTCGAGAAAAGGCTTCTGTGGAGTTTGCGCCGACCTGCTGTCCGACCTTTGGAATTCCTCGGGCCTCGTGCTCAACCACAAGCTGAACCTTCTGCTATTCGCGGGGCCGTTGGCTCTGCTAGGGGACGCGATGGGGATGTTGGGGGAAACCGCGTGTTTTGCCCTGTCGGGGATCGCCCTGATCCCCTGTGCGGAACGGTGCGTGCACGGAATATTTGAGAGCACTCGGGTTTGGAGGTCCCAATATTGTGGGTGTGGAATTTTTCTCATACATCATCGTTTTTGCCTTTCTCTCTATGAACTATAATGTGATGGGATATAATATMATATCATATCATGCAATGCAATGCTCRCCTGCTACTGTTACATTCTGGGTGCACCACGAACCAACTACTACAACTTGTTTCACGCAACAATACTCAYTTGTGACAATGGCCACGACTGCGGGAAAATAATACGGCAAAACTGTTGATAATCCAATGGTAATTTCTGGTCCACCATTTCCGCYCAGCCTCTCGTTCGTGACRGAACAGGTSGCAATGCACACCAACGGGACCATTGGGGCCCTTCTCAACGCAACATTTGGAAACGCACCCGAATTGCTCATTGCCTCGGCAGCCCTGCGAAAGGGATTCTACCGGGTGGTCCAACTGGCCATGCTGGGAAGCATGCTGACCAACCTGCTCTTTGTYTTTGGAATTAGCTGCCTCATTGGTGGATTGCGATGGCAGGTGCAAGAGCTCCGAATCACCTCTGGAAACGTTAACGTCGGTATGCTGCTCTTGTCGACGGCGGGATCCCTCCTGCCGGCGACACTCGTTCTCGGGGGACAATTGAAGCACGGCTCCTCCAACGACGATGCGACCGACGATGATACAACGGAACAGCAGTCCTCCTTTGCAGACCCGAATGCGGTGCAGCCATCACTAGAAGAGCTACAGTTTTGTAGGATCAACGCGTCAGTACTAATCTTTATGTATGGCCTGTACCTCGTCTTTCAGCTGGGGACACACAAGGAAGAATTCGACGACGATGAGGGGGGCCACGAGCACGTCAACGGTACAGACCACCGTGAATATCACACGGCTGTGCATGGAAAGCCATCGAAACACCACGCCCGGAGGAACGTCTTTTGCGTATGGCTGTTGCAGAAAACAAAGTGTATGCTGAGCCGGAACGGCAACGACAACCGTGTCCGAATGAGTCCAAGCCRYCCCTCCGAAGAGGGTTGGATTCCCTCGTCGAGGGTCATCGCCACCGACCCTCGAAGCAGCRCCGCTGCCGGTGACGTGGAAATGATGTACCGGAACCACGCAACCAACAACAATAAGCACCTCAACCACCAACTACTAGGGATGATCCCGAACGAGCGAGAAGAACGAATACAAAAGAACCTCGACGACGGAGGCACCACGTCCTCCTCCGACGATGAATGCCTGCTGCCGCAGAACCACCACAAAATCACCGACGACGAYGATTCGTATTTTGACGAATACCGATTCGACGGGGGGCTTGCGAAAACGGAAACAAGTGGTGGCGGTGCCACCCGGTTGCGCCGCAACAGCCACGGTGCTATTGCGGGTCATCCCCATTCTGCAAGCACACCGAATCACCACCCATACATGGACCACGACACTGTGCCCAACGGTATMAATAGCAGCAACCACTCCAAGAAGAAAAAGAATGGTCGCTCCACKGGTGCACTCTTGCCCCTGGGACTTGCGGAGCCCTCCGAGACAATGCTCCCAACAGGTGAGAACGAAACAAAACGAAACGATTCGCGGCAGGTATTGTCAGTTGCAAAAATTGCTCTGCACTGCAGTGCCAAAAGCCAGCGACCGCCAACTCWACGCCCTATCCTCCTCCCACRGAGAAAGAATCATCCGCTCACKATTTTTTTCTTCCGATTGTCGTTCCTCAATGTTTTGTTGTAGCTCCCTCGCAGCCACCGCTCTTCGACGGAGACCACTCGACCACCAGYACGCAGCGCTCGGARGCGCAGATGTCCTTCCGCGTCGGCATCCTCTGGTTGTTGATCATCACTCTTGGAATCTCGGCCATGAGCGACATACTGGTGGACACCATCGACGGCTTTGCCCTCCGGCTGCACGTGAGCGAGGTCTTTACGTCGATGGTCATCGTGCCGTTCTTTTCGAACGTCGCCGAGCAGGTTTCCGCCATTCTCTTTGCGTACCGGAACGAGATGGACCTCTGCGTGGGCGTGACGGTTGGCAGCGCCATCCAGGTGGCGTCGTTTGTCCTCCCGGGGTGCGTCCTGATCGGATGGATGGTGGACCGGTCCATGACGCTGTACTTTCATGCCTACGAAACGGTGTGCCTGTTTCTGGCTGTGGTGGTAGTCGCCGCCGTCCTGCAGGGGGGAACCACCAACTGGCTGGTGGGGGCGACCTGCATTTCGGTCTACGTGATGATGGCGGCGGGATTCTGGTTTCATTCCCTGGAAGACCTGTCGGTCGACGCGGAGACCATCGGGCAGGACCCGAACGGGACGAGRCGGGCGACGGTGTTTGGGCTTCTTCCGTAGAAAGTGCGGCACGACCGCACTGCGYGTTGTYGTGAGTGCTGCGATTGGTTCGTGTTGTACCAAAACGCCCCGCCGCSGCCCCATCCATGCAAAGCGGACAGCAAGGCAATCGGRACGCTGTCGGCGACACCACCTACCGGACTCTGACTTCGGGACAGAGGACGTATACTGGTCTATCATCATCATTATCACCTTAATTCATCATTATCATACTGYATTATTCGTACAATACGGTTTGCTACTCGTAATACGAYTATTTCTTCAGTAAGAACTACAATCGYAATAATTACAGTACGGTACGATACTTCGACTTCCCACCGTCTCGCACAGATCCATAGTTATTTTTTCTCATAGGTTCGTATGTGCCATTACTATCATATGTATAATACATATGAGTACCCATACTCGTATACTCCGAATCGCATCGTAGGGAAGAGGGCAGGGCTTTGCGGCACTTACTTGCCAGTCGCAGGCAATGCTTGCTCCCCCACATAACGGAGTAGAAGTACGACGAGTACTAGTAGGATCGAACGTGCRAATTCGTTCGGCAACCGCACATTCGCCTAATTTAAGAAGTGGAATAATTCATGCCAATAATGGTACTCAGTCAGTTGTTGAACTTCCGAAGGTTCTGTCCATCCTTCGTCCGGTATCAAATATGACCATATGACCAGATTTACATCATACCGGTAGCATACATTACGTACTTGAAAAACACCAATTTATGTTCGCAACGTATAACTCTTAGCGGACGGCGGACGGCGGACGGAATTTTCATCCCGGATTATCTCAGATGCCGACGAAACATTGGATCTTGTAAACCCACTTTCGTTACGACTAAACCAAACCAGGAGAGGCAGTTTCGGCACCGAGTGAATTTTGAGCAGTACGATACTACCGTGTCCCACACGGTAGGGCACGGCATCAGCTCCCGCGTACATCCCGTCGCATCGGATGCCATGCCTGCCCCCCGTACGGTACGTGCGGTACGGGCAATCTGATGAGCAATCCTGTACCGTTTCGTAGCTCGCAATTTTCTTGGCTTCGCGACAACAATAGATTGTGTYGTTGTTCTTCCTCGAGCATCCCAAACAACACACCAGACCAATCCAAACCGAACCGAACCGTTCAASGAACCGCGAATCGAGATGAAGCTGCTCCGACSCAGCAGCAAGAAGACGGACACGGATGCCGCCGGGGTGGATCCGGAASGAAACGGCGACGACGATGCCGCCGAGGGTAGGAACGCCACCATCCAAAAAATGAAGAAGGGTTTGCTGCTGGGCAAGGACAGCCGCCTGTCCCGAAAGGAAAAGAAGGAAAAGAAGAAGAAAGAAAAGGCCGCCAAGAAGGCCGCCAAGAAAAAAGCGGCAGCGACCGGAGGTGCCACCCCTGGCAAGGCCCGGGCAGAATCCAAGTCCCGAGCGGAAGGCAGCGCGGAAGCCTCCACCCCGGCGACGGTGGGGAACGACGACGACGACTACGACTCGCAATCCTCGCCGCCCGGCTCTCCCGCGTACAAGGTCAACGTCCACGAACGCTACAGCGTCCGGGTYCACGAGCAGAGCGCAACCTCCACCACCGAGCAACTCGTGGTGTCGGAGCAGCTCACGGTCTCCGTCGTTCCCGTCCGAAAGGATGCGTCTCGTTTGGCCGAAGAAGGGGGCGGCGACGATTCCCTCGTTGGAAAGAACCTTCTCACGCAGCTGGACCTGGCGACGACCGGGGACGGCGGCGAGGAGGGAACCGAACTGATCCTACCGGGCAGCGGTGGCAGCATGGAATGCGAAAGCGAACTCGAAATTTCGATCGATTCTTTTCCAACGCCGGCGCAGCCCGCAGAAGAGTTCCGACAGCCCGAAGCGGCTCCCGCCGTTGCCGAACCCGAACYCGAGACTCCTTCCCCTAGCAGCAACGACGACCAACAAACCGCGGAAGATGAGGCCGTTGATGAAGGTCCCGAGCAGGACGAGAAGGAACCGCAAGAGGAGCCGAGCAACGATGGCTTAGAACAGGTGCAGGACGAAACGCAGGAGCAGGACGAAACGCAGGAGCAGGACGAAACGCAGGAGCAGGACGAAACGCAGGAGCAAGACGAAACACAGGAGCAGGACGAAACGCAGGAGCAAGACGAAACACAGGAGCAGGACGAAACACAGGAGCAAGACCAATCCTTCCCCACCGAGGGAATTCCGGAGGAACCCGAAATCACAATCGAGCCAGAACCCGAGCCCGAGGCCAAACCCGAACCCGAACCCGAACCCAAATCTGGGCCCGAATCCGAACCCGAAGGAAAGGACCACAACGAGAAAAGCGACAGCATGGTCGATCGGCTCCTTTCCAAGGCCAACACGACCGCTACCGACCTACGACAGCAGCTGGCCAAGCTCCCGGAATCCATGGGCGTGGCAGCCCTKACCGAGAACACGCTGTGCCACTCGGTGCTCCTCCAGCACTCGTCGTGCTACGGTGGGAGCGAGCACCACTATAAGAGCTACACCGGTGGAAACAACACGGCGAATGCGGTGGCGATGGACGACCAGGCGGCCTCKGAGTTTTTGCACGTGAGTRKTTTRGAGTTTGGTTCGCCGAGGGTTTGATCGATCGATTGTTCTCCCCGCGCTTTGTTCGTATTCGTATCTGTGTTTGTGCTCACCAATGCGAACRTATCTCACGCGGCGTGCATTTCCCACGCATGGTTWCTGGTTTGCTCTCCTCCTTCGCGCTTGCTCCCAATCAACATACAYCGAATCGAACCACCGAAAAAAACAGAACCTGGGAAACATCGGATACACACTMATATACCACAAACCAACCGGCGACGAAWCCATCGACGAAGACGACGAGAACGACGACGACGACTGCTGGGTGGGCCGGACCGTCACCCTAGTCTTTCGGCCRGGSGTTTGCACCCACCGCGATGACGGCCGCGACGCCTCCGTTCTCCCRCCGGCTCTGGAATGGAAGACCGTCGAGGGAGGAAAGTCCAGGTCCATCGAGACTCACACCCTCGACCTGTGGAGCATCGATGCTGTTGCCACCACGCATTCCGCTTCCAACCACGGCAACAAGAACAAAAACAAGAACAACACTAGCAACAGCAGCACCGCCAGCGTGAACAACAGCAGCATAGGCCAACAGTGGACCGAGTTTGCAAACAACAACGAAACCATTGCCTGGTACAAAAACACGCTGTCCGCGGCGCTCGGGGACAGCGGCTTYCAGGCCAGCGCAGAAACCAACAGCAGCATCTACGGCGGGGACGACGACCACGAATTCGACAACTGCTTCTTTTCCATAACAACCAGGGACGGAACCGTCCACCTCTTCGAGGCGCTTACCCCCGCCGATACCCTCGTTATTGTGGAGGGGATTCGGCGCAACGCGGCTMGTTTGTCCYGTCTCTTGATCGAGGGCAAGGACACCGACAAACTGCTTGCGGACTTTTTAGGTGGTTCCGCGTCGACKGCGGTGATGACGCCGGCCGAGGCCTTGGACCTTCTCTCGCACGCCTTTCTGGACCACGGTGGCGGTGGTTTGGAATAGAACCGAAAAGGTGTGGAGCGGTGAATGTCGTAGCAWAGAAGGGAACGGAATGGATTGTAGCGACGATTGCATATTGTTTGCGGTGTTGGCGCCTATTCCATCCAATCCAATCTAGTCGCGGCGTTTTCGGACKCGAACACTAGATGATACACCGTACAYTGCACAGCACTCTGCTATAATGGACGTCATACACACTATGCTGTGCCAACGGTGTGCWGCGCCTGTSGACTGCTCCTAGCTCTCTTTATCTTATATACCACTGCAATTGCTTGTGCTGTAACAATCGCATGCGATTGAAATGAATCGGAACGAACTGTTGGTTCCATAATTATGTTTTGTACCCTCCGTGCCACGAAAATGACATAAAATATCTCTGTATTTATATATTGCAAACATGCTTCATCTTAACAGCATGAGCTCTGGGCTATTGGTAATAGTAATACTAGCATTGCATTAATGATATTCGACACCACCAAAGTAACACGGTTTGTATTTGTTTGCGACACTCTACGAAAACGACCAAAGGTATTTCAGCACTAGYTATTTTTGTGGGATACGTCAGGGTGTTCGATTCATCTGTTCAATGGGGAGGTATCTAGTATTCAAGAGTAGACATCTCCATATGTCTGCAAGGAAGGTATATGATTAGGAAGAAGCCATCAACCAAATCTTATCAGGCTTTCAATGAAAAGTAGGCTACTAAGGTGTGAGTGTTTTTGGACTGTCCTCCACCTCTAGGYGTGGAGGAAGTGTATTGTTGTGGGTGAGTTCCTTTTTCAACATACAGAGGACCAATAGTAGCAAAGAACATGGATTGGCTATCATATTCCATAGGATTTGTACTAGAAAGCCACAGCAYTACAAGAAGACATGGAACCTCACTGTACTCTTTGCTGTTGATTCAGGGGATCTGCACCTTCCTCCAGGAGCTGGAGGGAGTATGGAAAATCCAAGGAGATGGATTGAGGTGATCAGAGCTGGAGGGACCTCAGCTTGGACCTTCTTTGCTCAATTTCTCAAGCATATCTGCAGTTATATTGAGCAACACCCAGCACCTGGGGATACAGATGCTCACAGAGTGTTCCTCTCCTGGGACAATTTAGAGGCTCATCTGACTTATGTAGTGACTCAAAAGGGTACAATGAGACAAGCTGAAGGAAGGACTCACTTTGTCACCAACCAAAATACAGTCCTATTTGTTGCAAGATCTGTGATCTAATTGGAGCTGTAAGCAAGATGGGCAGACCTAGCTTAACATCAACTGAGGACCTTGAATGGCATAGTATTATGATCAAGGGATTTTGCTCAATGATACTAGCTCTCTATGATACAACCTTTGACCACTGTGGGCACACTGTTGGTGGGGTCTACTATCAGCCCAGACAATATTACTACTACTAACACTACCATCAAGCAACAACAGTGATACTTTGGTTCTTGTCTCTGGAAAGTTCAGAGAGAAGTTGAAATACTACTACTAGACTGGAAGAAACCACTGAAGACTGGCTTGCTGGTTAGATGACTTGGCCTGGGGCTATGGTATTTGAATTCCATGAGAACATGTGGAATCAAGTTCCTTGGAGAGTTGACCCAAATGCACTTCATGGGTCGAAACAATGGCATGGCTTATATAACAAAGTATTCTTTGAAGGCTTGCTCTAGATTCCCTGAATTTTTGACTTTGAAGATGATGTTGTCCGTAGGATATCAGACCGTGGGTATGATTCATACATACGACACATACATACGATACGTATCTACGATTCATACACACCATACATATATGACTCACGCGATCCCACCACTGGATTCATATGATTGGCATGACTCATTTCATTCACTTGCGTGAGTGACTCGACTCATTCGATTCACACATCGCTCGATCCTCACAGCGATCCATTCTAGATTTCATAGTCAAAAAATGTAAGGGAAGATAGAGATTGTCCTGATCAGACCTTGATGGGATCAATGAATCAGAACTCATATGCACTACTTGCATTAGCATTATTTTTTGAGAAGTGGTATTATGATGGTCATGGAGCAATCAGTCAGTGGCTTTTTAGTACTGAAGGGACTAGTACTACCGATGTGAAATCACCAATGAAAATTATAAAAAGAGAGATTGAATGTCACAAGAAAAAATATTCTGGATTCCTAAGTAGACATGTTTGGAAGAATGGTGTATTTTGTAAAGAAAAGGGAGGCAGGTTGGTGGGGACGCACTCTGTAAGGACATTTTCTGTTTCAGTTTGTAGACATGCAGGAATGCTCAAGGATGATGTTAAATAGAGCCAGATGGAACAAAGGAAACTGCTAGCAACAAGATTGCTACACTGATCTGCAATTACTCTGGCCTGATATTTATGTTGCAAGTTGTCTATGTTTTGACAGTATCTGCCTTTATAACAAACCAATAGAGGGATCTGCTGGAATAACAGATGAGTGGATTACTACTAGTATTAAAAATGTTACTCTTATTATTGCAAGTGCATTCAGCAACAGGGTTGCTGTGATTCTATGAAAAGGCATTACTGTGGGCATGCTTTGAGTCTTCCCTGGTTGGTGTTGTTCTGGATGATATCAGAAGGAATGTGATGGCTTCATTTGTTCAGCTGAATGAAAGAGTC
>CAACVS010000236.1:223436-253411 GCA_900660405.1 Pseudo-nitzschia multistriata | reverse complement strand
ACTCATCAATATCTTCATGACTAATATGTGCCTTGTTCAAAGAACATGCAGAATGTGTAGTCTCTCCTCTAATGTTCACTGCTGCCGCACCTGTCAATGCAGTTACTGTTATGGTTCTCTTACTGAATGGTATTCCAGTTGCTAAACACAATGTTTTACAGTAATGTAAAACAGCATGAATAACTCTGCTCTTACCAGAACCTCCAGGTCCAGATAAAAATCCGATAAACTGAGAGTCATTGTGTAATTTTTCCAAGATTCTCTGCTGATTGCCTACAGCACGACTGGGTGGTGTTGTAGGTAATTTATAAAGTTGGATGAGAAATGAAGATACAATCAACATAAAAGCTTTGATCTGATCATTGTCATTGTTGAATTCATTTTCAGCATAAGCTCTCATGTTTGCTATACTGCCTGTTGGGTCAATCCCTCCTTCTTGACTGGATGTTCTTCTGGATGTTACCTTTGTATTCAAGAGATATAATAACTTCCTATTCTTATCTTTCTGATCTTCTGAAACAGAATGGTACCTGTTCAAATGGTTTGAAGTGGTGATATCTCTCTCCATCTTATCCAACAAAATTGTTTGATTGGCACAGCTTAAATTGACTGAAGGAAGAGTCAAAAGATTATTGCCACAATTTGATGAACCAGAATCTCTCACAATTGAAGTACTGAATGACAATACACCTTGATCTGTTCGAAAGTTTGTGTAATCTCTGAAAACATTGTTCATATCTGATAAAAGTGCTAAAAGAGAATCATAATTCAAACCTTGATTGACCTCTTCCCCATCTGATGTATCTCCAACATTGTCACAACAAAATGTGCATTGAGGTTTCTGTGTTATTTTTTCCAGTGAATCTTCAGGTCTTCCTGCATTCATACTGTTGCGGCAATCCTGAAGGTTTTTCAAAATTGTGGCATGGTGATCTTTAAAGTTGTCTGGTGGATCTGCAAGAAACTCCMGAAACTTTGATAAAAATCTACCATTGTTGTCTHTCAAATCATTGATGTTCCGGTGTGGAATGAACAAAACACTTGCTGTTTTTGCAAAGCATTCCATAGCAAATAATTCATCATTACTACAATCCTCCAAATTACATGTTTGAATATTGTGTCCACCAAATTCTTTTGAATCAGTAAAATGAAAATAACTGATTTTTGGTATGAAGAACATTCCTTTTTTCTTCTCTACAAAATTCACATACTTTTGAGATATGTTATTGTTTTCACTCCTCCAATTTTGAGCTCTAAATAATTCATGCATCTCATCATCATTCATTTTCTTCACAGAGTAAAATGACAAGATATCATATAGACATTTATTCTCCAGTGTTTTTTTCCTGTGTAGATAATTTGACCTATTTGATTTGATAAATGGGGTCCCATCATCATTGGAATCAATGGTGTAATCATCAATATCATCTTCATAGAAGCTTTGCAGATTAACATAAACAAAACTATGTGAAAAATGAAAACGTGAATGGTTCCTTGTTAGGTATGCTGCCATTGTTCCTGAACAACGATAGCCATTTGTTGCTAACAATGATGCACCAATCATAACTCTTATTCCTTCAGTAATCTTGACATTTTCATCAGCACCTTCCCCTAATGGTCTTGTCTGTGCATCAATTTCAAGTTCTGATATTCTTTTGTTCAACTTTTTCACCATTGTCTTTGCAGCTTCAACAAAATCCTTTTTATCATCTTTCTGTGTATTCTTTGAAATATAAGCTGTAATGTACATTACAGACCCTCCATCAACACAGCTAACGACATTGGTATTACACCCAAAAACATATGAGGCAACTTCATTATGGACATTCACATAAGCTTCAGCATGATTTCTCTTATTTTCATGTACAAAGAAATACCTTGATCCTTTATCACCTTGCCAAGTATACCATGGATTTGAATTTTCTTCAAATGTAACTTTACTTTCCAATGACTCTTTGTGGGGTATTTTCATTCTGCATTCATCTCCCTTCTTAAAACAACTACCAGAATGTTCAGAACTGTGAATATTTYGCAATGCAGTAACAAAAAAATCAGTCCTTCTGTATTTTTSACCACCTCTCATTGTTGGTTCCCAACCTTCTCTATCTATCCTATCCTCCATAAGTTGTGAATGCAATATTTCCAATTCCATCTGTGCCTTCCTTTTTGATCTGTTTGTATCACCAAACCAAAGGGTATCATTTACAAACAAATTATTCCTGAGGTCAGACTCTTCTGTATTTCTCCATGTGAGACTTAACTCTTTATCAACTGCTTTAATAGCAATGTCATTACCTGAAAATCCGTTTTGGCATTCATCACATTTCAAAATAAATTTTCTACCCAGACTTGAAACCCCATGCTTGCTCCTTAGATTTCGAAAATCTTGATTGGTACATTTTCTACTATTTAGAATAGGAATACCACAATCACATTTCAAACCATCAGACAAATCAATCCTAGATCTCATTATTGCATGGGCATAGTTTTCCATAATTTCTTTCACATTTTGTCTTTGTGATGGATCTCCAAGTTTATTCAWCACACTGCCCCAGTTTTTGACCCACAGTAAAAAATGGGCATGGAGAGTTTTCCTCCCTTGTTCCTCTGTTGCRTAACACCATGACACAAGATTTCCAAAAAGCCCTTTATTCTCCAAATTTTCCTTTTTTTTTTCATCCCATCCCAACAAAAGATGTACAGTTATCCGAATCACATTTTCATAGTCAAGGGCACATAATCCTGGATATTTTATACGAATTGCCCCACAATCAATGACAAATTCCTTTATTTCATCATCGCTTGATCCTCCTTTTGGTGGATCATCACATCCATCAGAACCATGAGACATGATCTTAATTCGAAAATTCATGTTATCATCTGGTGTTATGGTAAAAAGAACTGATGGTAGTCCAAATTTGCCAATCATTGCAAACATATTAAATCTTGCTCTCTTAGATGACTGTGAACTCTGTGACAATGATCCAGTTATTGCATTTAATTTTGAGAGAAACATATCTGCAGGTTCGCTTCCTTCCTCTTTATTAATGAACCTAAAAATTGCTCCATCCATATCTTCATTCTTAATGCCACTGATGGAAGCTTTTTGCACATTCGATACATTTATAAAAGCTCTTTGTATCATATTCTTCCTCTCCCATACATTGTGGACAATAGCCACAAAATCTGCCAAATGAAAATTTGGACATGAAAGATACAATAGATACTGCAAGAATTTCGTTCCTGACCTTTCTTTACCTTCAGCATCCTTATTACCAACACCATATGGAAATTGCAATGGAAATGCTTTCAGAAAGTTCTCACCSACATACTCCTTAATTCTTGTTGATGATGATCTTGCTAGCAAAGTTCTTTCTTTATCTCCTTTACAAGTGGTGAGTTTGTCAAGTGTGGCTTGTTTGAATTCACAAGTACTTTTGTACCCCCCATTTATTGATCCTGGCTCTTGGTTATCTGAAAACATGGCATTCATTTCATATACTGTCTCAATGTTTGAAGTTGATGAATCCTCTATTTCATGACAATCAATAACCAAAGGCTTTGCTATAGTGTCATCAAGAGTCACATCTTTATATAATACATTGTTCCTTTTCAACCATCTCAGTGCCACTATAACTTTGTGAACTCGAACTGTAGTTTTTTTCAGTGTTAACGCATATTGCTGTTCTGTGAAAGGACCTGTCAAGATAACAGCAATATTCCCATACTCAGAAAGATCCACACCACCATTATTTTCCCCATCTTCCTCATTGTTTCTTATTTCATTGTCTCTGTATTGATGTTCATYATTGCTGTCCTCATATGTCTCACTTAATGTGTCACTGTTATCTTCAGTATCAGAATATATCACATTTTCCCCACCATCAACTTCTCTACTATTAAAATAATTCATTACCCTGTTCGTGTATTCCACATCATTTGCATACATAGTATGCCATCCTTTGATCTCCTTGTGTGATCCAGCTGTAATTGAAAAAATATGCTTTTCAGTTCGAGCCAAAGAAATTAGTGCAAGTTCCACATCATTCAAGTCACTCAGGGCTAGTGGTGGTTTGCCAATCATAAGACCATTGACAATAGAAAATTTTGGTGGACCACATGTGCTAGTGTCGTTTCTTGATGAATTCCTAATTCCATTCTTACATTCTTTACAACATCCTAATTGTTTTGTACACTTCTTCATGTTCTTAAGCCTCCCATAAGATCTTGKAGAAAGCATCATTTGATTTACAACTTCCACCTCTGCTAATTCCCCTTCATTGGCACAACTCTGAAAGGTGAAATAGGATTGTGTATAGTACCTTCTCAGGGTTCGTTTTGCATAGTGAGAAAGATTATATACATCTTCCACATTATCTTTATGGAACATTTTGTTGAGTAKTTTTTGTTCTGATTTAAAATCCTTTATATTTATCCATGATTCTTCACCATACATAATAAACCTGTCGCAGATACAACAAACCTTTGGTATATGCTTTTTCAACCCATTGCTACCTCTCTGTTCCATTTCATTGCTGTATGCTGTGAGATTATTTCTAGCACAWGATGCCTCAACATACACAGCATCAATTGCCTCTTCAGTGAGATTCTCTATATTGTTCATTATTTTATTATCAATTTTGCTATGATATTACACTAATATTTGCTGTTTTGCAAGATGTGTTTTTTATGGAAACAGAGTGTTAATGTCAAATACTTCACCAACATTAAATTCAACACACATTTACAAAGCGATAATAACTTCAGGTTAGCCAAAGCTCAACCTCAAACTGGCCTCACGGTCCACTATACCCATAAAACAAATCAACGATTGAATGTTAACAACAACAACAACAATAATAAACAACCGTTGAATATCAAAACAAGACAAGTAACAAAAACTGATGAATAATACAACCGTTGAAACTGAAGAACAAATCAAGATTGAATCTTAACAACAACAACAAYAATAATATACAAACCTTGAATATCAAAACACAACAACCTAACAAAAACTGATGAATAATACAACCGTTGAAACTGAAGAAAGGGGAAAGTTTGACATGGAATCTTTTTTCTCTGGCGAATATTATTGTATATCCATCTTAATATTTTCATTCCTATTCTTGAAACCATCTGCTTGACAGAAATTTGTGTAACATATGCCTTCAGAAATTGGTCGAGTTTTCTTAATGTTAGTATGATGTTTTGACACCCACTATTGACACATTCCTATGCTCTTTCCATCGCCCAATACAGAAAAGGAACATGTTGTGTCTTTTCCCCTTTTCAATCAAGAAATTATTTTCAACAATCTGTCTCACAAATCAATTCATATTTTGCCCACATATAAAATACAAACAAATATTTTAAATCATGACTAAGACTGCTAAAGCAAATGGTAAAAAGTGTATCACTAAGACCGCAAGTGGAAAAAAAACTGCTACTTCAACTCCTACGGACATCCCAGCATTACCTTTGCGTCCTGTTGCTGCCAGCCCAAAAAAGTATGCTACTTCAAGTGTTACACGCATCCCACCATTACCTTTGGTTCCTGTTATTTCACMTACMATCAAGCAAGAATTCAAGTTCTATGTTGCTCCAAAATCTAAATCTCGGGGATCATCCTCAAATAATACTATGCTTTTCTCTGATATTCTCATGACAGAAACTTGTGGAATGAAAGGTGAATTTATTGTTCTCACMGGACTTCAGAAGTCAGGAAATGGAGCTTACATTAGACCTCTTTTCTCTCCTGAGATTCCAAAGTCCCTTGCTGATCCAAACACCTTTGATTGTTCAATGAATGATTACATGTATTTGAGAAAGTCAAGAGATGATAACTCATTTGTGCCAATAGGAGGTTCGACCGGAAACAAATACAACCAAATTGCCCTTCTCTCTGTCCCTGAAAAAAACAACATTGCTGCAAATAATCCAACAGCATCAAAAATTGATGATCAATTCTTTGAGAAAATTTTCCGTGATGCATGTGAAAAGGAGTTAATGACTCACAACAAGGAAAGACATGAAAAAAATTTACTCCAAGGAAGAGACATGATGACTGTCTATGTTGACTGGAATTCCATCAAACACAGCAAGACACAGACACCATACAGACMTCTTGATCATATCTTCACTGATGACAGTGTTGGTAGAGTTATCATGACTTATTTCTGTGATGATATCCGTAACAAGAACTCCATGTATAATCATCTTAAGCAACCTGGATCTTTCTTTTCCCCTGACAGTAATGGTGATTACTCAGAGACCGCAAAGTTGTTTGGTTACCCTCACACTGATACTGGTGGTGAAGATATCGGAAAAACTGGTGGTGATGATAGTGATATTGAATCTCCTTAAAGARCGGTTCATATTCCCTCTTCTCATCACATCAATATGATATCAGCAACTGTGTCTTTGTTGTATGTCTTCTCTCCCTGTCTATCTCTGTGTTCTCCGTGGYACTTTTTACATCTTCTGATACTTCATAGTCTGTAAAAATAATAACAAGAAGTTTGCATATTCCCATGGTCTTAACCAGTATTATTTGCCATTTGTGTCGATTCATCCCTCCACATTTCAATAAAAAGGTTTTTGGCAACCCTCCGATTTGTACTCCCAACGACCAATGACAAATAACAGACATATAACCCAGTAGCCATACATATAATTACTACTAACCCCGTATTTTTATGTCCATGACATTTTTAGTTGTTTSTACTAATTGTGCATGTTCTAAACAGTAATTCTGCACAAATACAGCAGTACTCTTACTATGTTTATGTACTACAAATCAAAATTAGAAGTTAGATAATTCTCATATCCCTTCTTCTTCAGATTTCCGACATTCCAGATTAGATACTTCTGTAGGTCTGGTACTGAAACTATGAAGGGTTCTTACTATTCGGAACTCATGACATCTTTGTTCTTTATGATTATATATTTTGGACCTCTTAAGATCATTGGACCTTTTACATCCTTGACAGATAGATCGTATCATACATGGATGAAGAATTCACTATGATATATGGGTAGGGAAGAAGGTATGTCTTCAGAGGGAGCATTGTATGTATGTATGTATGTATGTATGTATGTATGTATGTATGTATGTATGTATGTATGTATGTATGTATGTATGTATGTATGTATGTATGTACGTATGTACGTATGTATGTACGTATGTATGTACGTATGTATGTACGTATGTATGTACGTATGTATGTATGTATGTATGTATGTATGTATGTGCACGAGATTACGTGTACTCTTAGTAGGTGTATGAAAATTGAAATTATGAGATTAAGATTCTCCCGCTCGGACTTGAGCTTTCAATAGATCTGATTAGATCCTGTGTACCTCTCGGTACTAAATCTACACAGAGTTCTTATTATTCTGATCTACTGACATCTTTGTTCCTTGCGAAGTATTCTATTTCTGATATCGTAGACCTCTTACGATCTTATGATGCATCCTATGATACATACATAGGATGTATGTATGTATGTATGTATGTANCTCTCGGTACTAAATCTACACAGAGTTCTTATTATTCTGATCTACTGACATCTTTGTTCCTTGCGAAGTATTCTATTTCTGATATCGTAGACCTCTTACGATCTTATGATGCATCCTATGATACATACATAGGATGTATGTATGTATGTATGTATGTATGTAGGTGTGTAGGTATGTATGTATGTAGGTATGTAGGTATGTAGGTATGTATGTATGTATGTATGTATGGATGTATGGATGTATGGATGTATGGATGTATGGATATATGGATATATGTATGTATGTATGTATGTAGTAGTGTTTCCGAACATACCATGTCAGAATACAACATTTTGGACAACACGTGTCCTCATACTTTCTACTATTCTTCATAGGTTATGGGTACAAAGACACAGAAAATCTCCACCACATTGGCTATGGTATGCTCATACGGTATTGTACGGCATACCCAACTCATTGTACTCTACTCATACCACTTAGCCGTTAACAAGCTCTGCTTGTACTTTATTCCGTCCAGCGTCCATTACGTACTGATACGAGCTTGTACTTTAATGTTCAACGGACACCATACAGCACAGTACTACTGTATGATTACTATGGTTGGATCTATGGTACGCTCAGTACCAGGTACTACTGTACCATCCATGGATCAAATTCTGAATTGATGCATTCTGCCCTCTCGTTGAAACTATAGGAAGAAAACATTCATTGTCACCGTGGTCGATCGATCGATCGATCAGATCGTCCAAAGCACAACCAACGAATGGATCCTCTCGCCGAAAGCAAGACTGCTTTGCTTAGAAGGAACATGACACTGCCGCGGCCAGAAATTCCGAAACGATGACCGGTGGCGACGCTGACGACGATTCGTTCCAAGCAAGGGGCGACAGCGACGACAACGGACGCGGGACCGGGGACAAGGGAAGAAAGCGGTCGGCCGGAGCCCCCTTCGGCCGATGCAGCGGCGGCGGCAGCGATGTCCGGCCCCGACCGTCTTTTCGCCGGAAACCTGCCCCGGCCCGGGAAGAACCGCGCCGGCTCCCGTCGGAGATCAAGCTCCGGATCCTGTCGGCCTCGTACGGTCCCTGCGAGCTCCACCACGGCGGCGGTCTTGGGTCCGGCGAGGCGCCGGTGCCGTCGACGAGGGATTGTTCCTCGCTGGTCCTCGGCCTCCTGTGGGCCGCGAGCGAGACCGAGCGGGGAGACGGAAAGCAGGAGCAACCGCAACCGCAGCCGCAACGCCAAAACAACCGGCACGAGAAGTGCCACGACACGGTGCGCCTCTCCCCCACGGTGGACGGGAAAATCCAGGGCTTTCTCCGCCTTCTGCCCGGTGTGGACCGCCGGGAGGACACCGACGCTCCTGGGTCGAGGGCGGCCTCCATGAACGCCATCTTCGGAGACCCCTGCCCCGGAAAGACCAAGCGGCTCGAGGTCAAGTACACGGTCACGGAGGTCTTTCGAAGCGGTGGCAGCGGCTCGCCGGTCCCCCCCCGGACCGAGATCCACCGCGCCAGCTTTGCCGAGCACGAAACCGTCCGGCTGCGGCGGTGCCTCTCGGCGGTCCACGCGGAAGCGGGGGCTGTCGCGGAAGGAGGAGAATCCGGGGAGCCCGGAGCCGAACGTTTGCTCGGGAATGGTTTGGCCGAGAGCGCCGAGGGAAGCTGGGACACCGGCTCCGCTCCGGGCCCCGGCCGCAGCATGTCCTGGCAGCTCCGCTCGGAAACGGTGCTTCCCATCGTGATTCCCTTTCTGGACCTGTGGGAGCGAATGCAGTGCCGGCTCATCTGCCGCTGCTGGAAGAAAATAGTCCAGGAATGCGGGGTTTCCAGGTCGATCGATGCCAACAACAACGCCTACCCGGTGGCGAGCGGGAGAGCGACACCGAGCGCGTCCACGAGCGGCGGGAGCACCCTGACCCCCAAGATGCTGCGCGAGCTGCTGGCGTATTCGTATTCGAGCCTGCAGAGTCTCTTCCTGAGTGGATTCGGAGACCTCGAAAAGGAGGACCTGCACTCTGCGCTTCCGCACCTGCAGAATCTCCGGGTCCTCGACGTGTCCCACTGCCCTCGCCTCGACGACTCGACCCTGAAGCTCCTGGCGCGATCGGACGTCCCGTCCAGCGCGTCTCTTCGGGTCCTGTACCTGAAGGGACTCCGCCGGATCACCGACGCCGGTCTCGAAGCGATTTGTGCCTCCTGCGTTCGGCTGGAAGTGCTGGACCTTTCCCACCTCACCAACATCACGGACAAAGGCGGGACCTGCATCCGGAACCTGGTGTTCCTGCGGGCTCTCTTTCTGCGAGACAACTGGAAGCTGACCAATAACAGCATCGATGCCATCACGACGTCGTGCTCCAAGCTGGAGCAACTCACCCTGTGGGGGTGCGTTCGGTTGCACCGCCTGGCCTTCCAAGGTGGCACGGTCGGCGGCAGCGGCGGCGGGCCTTCCTCCGCCGGTTCCGCCACCCACCACCGGCTGGTGATTCTGAACCTGTGGGGCTGCCACGACCTCGAGGACGACACGGCAACGGTTCTGTCCACCATCCACAACCTGGACAGCCTGATCGTCAGCGAGTGCCACAGGCTGACCGATCGGTTCGTTCGGGCGTTTGTCGAGGGGAGGTCCCAGCGCGGCCACGGGACCGGAAGACTGCGGCACCTGCACCTGCGATACCTGAAGCGCATCACCGATGCTTCCGTTGGGGCCATCGCCCTCGGTCTGCGGGATTTGTATTCGGTGGACCTGTCCTTTTGTTCCAGGGTGACCGCCACGGGCGTGTACCGGTTGCTCCACGAGCGGAGGGACTCGCTGGCCGAACTCCGCCTGGCATCCTGCCGCGGCCTGCAGATCGGCAGGCTTGGGCCCGACCGGGGGAGGACGCCCGGCCGGCGAAGCGGCCACCACGACCACGCGGGCCACTGGATCCTCAACGCCCTGCGCCGCCGCCCCCACAGCACGGTCGACCACCCGCTCTGCCTGCTGGACGCCCGGGGGTGCGGTGGCCAGCCGGCGGCGAACCTGCCGTACCCGGAAGACGACCCCTTCGTCGGGGGAATGGCCGCCCTGGGGTTTTCGCAGGCTTTCCCGGGGTGTTTCTCGCGGCCGGTCCTCCGCGGCTGACGGACACCGGTGCCGATGGATGCGAGCCGATGGATGCGAGCCGATGGATGCAAGCCGATGGATGCAAGCTACTAATAAGCTGCTGGCTAATAATACAAGCTGCCTTGTTCTTGAGTATTAAGCCATCATCTCTAATCTACAAGATCCATATCACCAGTGTTGGTGGGTACCAGCTAATGCTGGGAAATCACCAGAGAGGTGCTGGCTGATACAAGCTGCTGAATACAAGAACAAACCACTGCTGCTACTTGCACTAGTACTACTAGTACCAGTAATAAATTTGTTATAGCAGTACTAGTAGTAGTAAGAGTGCAGCAGCACCACCAGGAACACCCTTTTTGACATGGCCTGATAAAAACTTCTAGTGCGATTACTAATGTTTAATATGAAAACAACAAGCAACTGGAGTTGCGTTCTTCTTGCACTATTAGTAGTAATACTACTAGTACAACAAGAAGAAATTTATACATGAGAGCATAGACCACCATTAGCAGTACTAGCTACCAGTAGTACTAGTACTAGTAGCAATGAAGAACAAGCCCACCACTAATGATAGTAGTAGTACGTCACACGTAGTAGTACTACTAGTACTAGTACTACTAGTAAGTCTAATTAAAAAAAGCAACAACAGCATCAAATGCTTTTTCTTACTATTTTTGTGGTCATTGTTGTTATTGTTTACTGATAGGTACTACTACTAGTAGTACTGATGGTGGTGCTGGTGGTGCTGGTGGTGCTGGTACTAGTAGTAAACGACTTGTGGCATCTTCATATGTTGTAAGGTACTGTACGTACCGTACTGTATTACTATCCACCGTACACAAAATACATTCCCGGATCAATCGAGCAAGGCGGAATTTTCTCACAACGCATAATTTAGCGCACCTGAGTCTTGGACAGAGAACGTGACCGAATCATGACCACTATCGAAAATGATTTCAAATTTTGAAGAACCCGACTCATTTTCCCTTTCTTCTCAAGGAGAAGGAAACATAAAAAAAATCAATGCAGTAAACCAATCTTCTCTACAATGTTCTTTATGAAGAAAATCGCCGTTATTTACACCAGCTTGGTGCTTGCAGCAGTCCCATCGGCATACGGTAACGAAAAATGCAAAGGTCTTTACGAAATAGCGTGCGGTACTAATGGCCTCGACAAGTTTTGCGAATGGATACAGACCACCGAGCTTGAAAGTCTCTTTACCGGTCAAGAGTCATTGACTGTCTTCGCTCCTATCAATGAAGCCATTAATACGGTGGGCTCCATCAACCAGATAGAATTTCTTCGCGAAATTGTTCTATTCAGTATCCACGACGGAGCCATGTACTTGGATGACATGCACTGCGGATACGGGACTGGGAAAAATTTGTTGCGAATGGCATCTGGAAAAGATAGTCGTACCATATGCGAAGACCATTATCCAGTGTTTCAAAAAGGTGGAGGAAATACCGATGAATTGAGACCAAGAATTGTATCATCCGACATCGAAGCATGCAATGGTGTCATTCATATGGTTGATACTGTATTGCTTCCTGGTGGCTTCGAGGAGGACATAGCTGAAGACCAGAACTTCGAGACTGAGAGCTCATTTTTGTCGGAAGGCGCACGACTCCAGACATCTTGCTGGTATGCGATTGCGGCCTTGATGTTATTCATGTATCAGTAAATTGATGCGTTTTGTATAAGGTGGAAAATTAAAGACCTTGTCGAAATCAATAAGGCGTCGTCCCCGCGACGACCTAGTGGTAAAAGTCTGCATAAATTAGAGTAAAATATTCAAACCTTGAAGGAGTCTTTCAGAAGGATTGCTTGTAGTACATTGTGTTATTTTATCTCCGTCGCACAAAAACTCATCAAGTGAAAAGTATTACATGTTGCACTGCGATCTTGAAAATGAATAATCACAAGGATTTCTAGAGCCACTGGAAGGCCGATGTTTTACTAACGCTGTTAGTTCTACTCGCTGCCGAGCGCATCGCTTCCTTGGGCCGTAGGTTTCTTCGAAAAAACTGCTGCCAATTTCCTTGCGATCTTGCGTGTCGTGACGAGAGGGTAGAAGAGAGCCAATTTCAGCGTCCAAAATAAGGAAAGGCGTACTGTGGTCGATGACAATCGCATGAAAAAGTCTGCAAGGGCCAAAACCATTCCCTTGCTAGTTGCCTTCCGTCGGATTCCGAACACGGCAATCTCCAACTGGTTTAGGCCCCGGGCTTTCAAAAGCCGGGTAGCCGATTTCTGTCGATTTCTGAATCAGAAAATTTGTAGAAGCGTAGAAGATCGAATGATATGTTGTGGGTCGTAGTTATGCACGCAACCGGGTGGTGAAAGTGAAATATTTACGAAGTTGCATTGATGCAATCAAACACATAAATTGTAGATACATTCGAAATTTGATCACAGAAACGAAATCGATATAGTTATCGAGATGAGTTCAATGCCGCATTCGTCAAAAAATACAGACATGACATACCGTATAATACGGTGGAATGGATAGGGTCAGTCAACACGGAAGTAGTACTCAGCAATTTTCGATCGCTAATCAGTCAATCATTCATCCAGGCCAAAGGTATCTCAATCAAATTGCAGCTCCTCACCTTTGTTCGCTAAAAAACAATTTCAACAATGGAAGCAAAATTTTCAATGCTGCAGGTCGCTGCTGCTCGGCTTCCTTCTTTGTCAACGTCTGTATGTTCGATGTTGTTGCTTGTGCCGCCTTGCTGCTTGCGGTTCCATAGAGCCCTATCTCTCGAATCTGCAGCTCAAAGTAGCCGGGACGAAAGTTTGGAAGCTCCGTGGTATTGCTGGCGATTTGAAACTTGGACAAACTCATACCAATCTGGAATAGACCCCCCGTGGGGTCCAGGGGAGGTCCGTTTTCGATCACCCTTGGCCCGCGGACCTGCACAAAGCTCGAAAACGGGACCCGAATGGTCTCCCAGCCGCTGTCGGATTTTCCTCCTTCCTTCTTTTGAATTTGGAATTCTGCCTGGTATAGCTGCTCGCTCCGAGCATTGTTCAGGTTTCGGGTTGTGACTTTCCAGACACGTCTTTCCGGCTCGTCGTCGCTTGCCAGTTTGACTACCAGGAACAAGCCTTCTTTGTCGGCACCCACCTCGAGTGGTTTTCCGTCGACGAATGGAAGTGTCCGGGTACCACAGAAGCCGCCTCCGTCAAGTCTACAGACACCCGACCAGCTTGCATAGGAGGAATCATCAGTCCCATTCGCTTCTGTGCAACTCTTTAATCGTAGGGAGGAGGTGGAAATCCCACCCATGATTGCGTCGTCGATGCGGTCGAACTTAGAAACGGCATCTGCCCCTTTTTCCGAATCGGCAAAATCGAACAGAGTGTCGTAGCTGTAGTCGGAACGAATTTCCGATGTTGAGGAAGCACCAGAAGAAGACAGCCGAAAAGCATGCTGATGCCGGAATGCAGCTTCGTGCTGTCGTTCTGCAACGATCTGCGGGGATGCGAAGCCACAAACCAGAGAAGTTTTCTGGACGACGAAGAGGAGTGCAAGCGATCCGACTTTTTGCATGGTGATAGTTATAATCGTGGTTGGAGTGGAAGGACTGGGATGATCACTGCTGTATTGAACATTAGAGATGATGGGGAGATGCCGAACTCTTGCATCTGATGCTTTCTCTCTTTCCGTGATCCTAGGGTAATAGTGTTCTTGTTTTATCTGACACTAGTTCACTGACGGTTCAGACATGCGGTGTTATGTAAGGTAATCGTATTTCTCGCACAATATCTTCAGGAGTACGTATGGTACAGTACACGAACTTCGTGTAAAGGTGGTCCTTGTGGGCCAATTGGTGTACCAGGGGCCGTACGAGTATGTATGTATGTATGGTACGTACCTGGTAGTACACGTTTGGGTGGAGGCCAAGAATCCACTACGGTGCGTACGAGTACTCCGTTCTCGTACTACTGTACAGCAAGGTACCGTACTGTAGATTTACTTCGGGTAAGTCAGTACGCAGTGCAGTGGTACCTAACTTTATGATACGGTACGTACGTACCATACGGTACGACTACTCTAAATATTCTTTGGGTACGTACTCGTATGAGCCGCCATCCTCAACCCTCGATCATCAGTCATCCATCATTTACGCTTAATATATACTAGTACTATATATGATACATATCTGTATGTATTACTTATTACTAGTACTTCAGTCCACGTACTGTATCACGGATCAGGGGTCTAAATTATGACCCCCGTCACGGATCAAGCATCACATCACGTACCGCATGTATTGATACCAGTTCTGGTACAAACAAGTAAGGGTTACGCTTGTGCTTTCTTTATGAGATACGTCGTAGTAGCCCGTATGTCAAACCTACGGTTCGTAAAACATTTCACAGGTTATGGTGCCAAATAGTGCTAACGATCAGCGCTTCATTTTGACTAGTTCGATTACTTTCCGAGATTGACAGGTGATGCTAATGGACTTTTTTCCATCGATTTCTCTTCATCTGGTCTTGATCTGTTTGAACACGGAACAGAATCGGAAGGGCCACAACTGCAATCCAAACCACGTTTCGTCCACTATGAGGCGCGGCACAAAAGTACGAGTCAAGGGATTAGTAAAGGCGGCAAAGCACAATGGAAAAATCGGGATTGTGACGAAGGCTACGGCTCCGGGGGAGGGGCAGCGAGTAGGGGTAAAGCTGCAAGATGGAAGCGGCGTTCTCGCTGTCAAGATTGAAAATTTGGAGGAAATCAAAAGTTCTCCGCGGACGACAGCGACAGTGTCCAAACCAAAATCTGCCTCTGCGTCAACCCCTGCGTCCACCTTGCCAAAAGAACGCACCTTGAAAAGAGACAACGCCTTGCTCCGCGAAGTTGACGGAAGCCCGGACCCAAACGTTCTCGCGCTGTACTATCATTTTGCCGACCGCGCGTTTGATTGTTTCAATGCCTCGGAGTACAACGTCCAGATGCTTCGTTACTACGAAAAGGGACTCTCGGTGCGATTGATTTGCCCAAGAATGATTGGTGGCAACGAGTACTTTTTGGTTGGATTGCAACACGCACAGCACGACAAGAACTCCCTGTGCGAAGTGGCGTTCAATTGCGGGAGGAGTTTTACGGGGATATCGATGCTGGTGAAGAAACGATGTTTTGTGTGCCACAAGCCACTGCCCGGAAACAGCCAGTGTCCGAGCTGCCTCTGTGCCTGTTTCTGTACCGATTCGAGCTGCATCAACAGAAATTCGACAATCCGTTCCGATCACGAACGGTTGTGCAAGAAGATTGACTTGACGAAGGTAGTTGTAGAAAAAGAGAGTCTCCAGTTGTTGCAGTAATTGCAATCAATAACTAGTGGAATGCACAAATTCCTTGGCATCCTGGAAACATCATGTACCAGAAATTGCTATCATCACACTGTATCAGTAAATGCACGAAAAGTCACAAGCCGACGAAAATGAGTTTCGGAAGAGAACTCGTACGAGACATCGCAAAGTCGTGTCTTTCTTATCCAATTTGTTCTTAATCGATGGTATCGCATAATTTTAATGTTCTCTATCGTCAGTAATGCGATGCGGTAGGATACGGACATGGATCCCGATATCAGCTTCGCCAAATGTACTAGAAATAGACGCTCCTGGTTCACCATTCAATACTGTTTGACGCTATACTCTTCGTTTCTTGAACTAGTATTCGCTGCCTTCGTCGCCACTTTCGTTTCCGTCCGCAAATTCTTCTGCTATGCTCGTCACTATATCATCGACAACGTCTTGTCCCTGGGCCATCGCCGCGCTTATTTTCAATTCCTCCACTTTTGCCTGTTTTTCTTTGATCAGCTTCTCGATTCGTTCCATCTCTGCCCTTCCCTCTTGCAAGATTCCCTGCAGCTCTTCCTTTGCCTCTTCTTCCTCCGCGTCGTTTTCGGTATTGTTGCCATCGTTGCCCTCGGCGTTGTTGATCGCTTCGTCTATTTGGCGTTCGATCTTCTCCATCAAATCGTTCTTTTCTTTGTAGAAGATTTCGTGCTGTTGGCGTGATTTGCCTTCTACCTCTCGTTTTTCATCGGCGGCAAGGATCAGAGAATTTACCATTTTTAGCTCCACGTGGGATTTTTCTTCGCGTATCTCCGGGAAAACATCCTTGGCTTTCTTCTGAGCCAGCTCCATTTGCCCCTTTGTCATTTGGCGCTGGGTTTCCATGATCCCCATCCCGTGCATGGCCTTGCACAATTCCGACTGCATCCTTACGACGTAGCTGCTGGAACTATCGGCCGCGCCACCATTGGCTAGATCCCTGTCGACTTGCTCCACGACGTCGTTCATGATTTCGTTGTAGATCTCGGCATCGGATCCGCCCTGGTTTTGTTCCTGCTGTCCGTCCGTGTCGTTGCTTTGCTGTTGTTGCTTTTGTCTCATGTCCAGTAAGTCTTTCGCGTCCTKGTATCGGCACAGCACGGCGTCGTAATCCTTCCACAGTGTCATGAGCTCCGCTCGATGCTCTTGTCGTTTCTTCAGTTTCGATTCGTTTGTTTCGACCTGCAGCTGCTTCAGCCTCTCTGCTCTGTCGTCTTTAACCGCGATTTTCTTTTCTAGAAACTGTATCGCGATTTCGCGATCGCGAATCATCTCTTGCAACAGCGCTTTCTCCATATTGTATCAATCAAATCCACAGGCTTTGTTTTGTAATGATGGGCAAAAATCAAACCGACACACCTTAGGTACCGATCGGAATACGGTATGTGACAGACTCGAATCGATCCTCTGCCAGAATGATTCACAACCCAGGAGGACTTGTACGAAGTACCTACCGTGTGGTGTTCTATGTAGTGTTGGTGGTTGCTCGAAATCTAAGCTTGGTCACGTATTGGTTGACAACTCTGTGATGATGTCGTCGTGTCTCAAAGATGCCTGCTTGCAGGAGGAGTTTGTGTTTGGTACTGTACCTCGTGCCGTAGAAGAAGTCGGTCTGGTCTTGGAAAGAGGAAGTTTTGCATGGCACGGTGTGTGCGCGTACCACGTACGACGCCGCTCGGAGAAGTACTACTGCCTACTCAGCGTCCTCTAAGTGAAAGGAGGAAAAAACTCGTTCAAAACAGAACCGTGTTGTTTTGAATCACTGCGTTCCCCCTTCAAACCGATCCAAAAAGTCATCAATATTTGAACTATTTCCGTATTTTCTTTGTCTCTCGATCAGTCTTGCCCAAAATTATTCATGATAAAGTCATATTTTCCCCAAAAAGGCGAGTTCACACGACACGACACCTCTCTGTGATTTATTTTGTCCGTGCACTCTAGTACGATACCTACGGAAGGTTCCTCTTGCCGGTTGACCGTTGTTGACCAAGCCCTTGACAACAACCTAAAAACTTCAGCGACGACAGTCAGATACGTACGTACTTACCACTGCCACAGCCCCGTACAAAGCAACTCCACCATGGCCGAGGAAACGACAACGGAAGATATTCGAACCGAAATTGCGGCCATTTCCATCCCGGAAGATGACGAGGACTACACCCCTCCTTCGAAGCCCGTCTCCTCGTTTTCTTTGACACCGTCGTCCACCTCGAAGCCGCAGGACGAACCGCTGACCCTCACGGAAGACGACGAGGGCGAACACGCCGAGCTCGAAAAGGAAGTCCGATCAAAAGACGAAAACATTACCGGACTGGAAAAACTCAGAATGGAAAAACAGGAAGAACTCGAGGGTCTGCAAAAAGAACTGGACAAGGAACGCCTGCTTCAGATGAAGGAATCGATATTGCATCGCATCGAAGTAGAACGACTCAAGCGCCAGACCAAAGCCGTCGAGGAGCGCCTCACCGTGCTGGAGAAGGACATGCAAAACAAGGACGCCATCCGGGAATACGCAGAACTCATCAAGAGTGTTGCACCCAAGGGAGGAAGTGCCGATTCTCAATACGTCATGAAACTACAATCGCAGCTAGCCAAAGCCGTGAAACGGATGGATGCAACTTCTCATCAGATGACCCAGCTCGAGCACTCCTGCGAAGAGGTTGTGAATTCTCTCAAGCACGAGATTGGTGACATTGTCGAAGACAGGTGCCGGACCGAATTGGATTTGATGAAGCAACTCGAATTGCTCGAGGAACAGAAAAAGGAAATTCAATCGGAATACGACGATCGCATCCTTTTGAATCAACAAGAACTCGAGCGTCTCAAAGAAAAGCTTACGGTGGAAGTTACTCTGGATGACTTGGAACAGGAAATGGAAGAAACAGAAGAAAAGCTGATGAAACTCAACAACACCTGCGAGATGCAAGATCGGGTTATTGAAGAATTGAAGAACATTTCGAGTAGCGCCGAAGAGAAAGATTAGTATAAGTCAGAAACGAAAGGGATATATATCGAAATAATACGAAACAATACAAGTGCGATGTTATTGAAATAGACTTGAAATTCTTTTTAATTCGGATTGTTTATTTTTTGCGAAGTAAATTTTCATCATCTCATTGTAGTATCGAATCGGACATGATGGCGTAAAGCACAGACTCTGTCATGTGGCCTCCATTGAAATATACGAGCACCCTTCACTTGTACTTTGATAATCACATCCTATCACGCATCTCAAATGCAAGGCATAATTGCCGCCCTATTTAGTCGCTGTCGTCGCTTAGATCATCCAGATTGATATCGGCAGCCGACCATGAACCCAATTGGCTTACGTCTCCGGCACCAGCAGAAGTTGTGGAGCTTTTTTTCGAGCTGGACTTCTTCTTTGGTTGTGTGTTCATTTGGTCGGCAACAGCTTGTTCTAAGTGAGAAAGTTCCGCCTTATTCGATTCGATCATGCTCTTTACCATGTCATAGATGGCAGACGCTTCTACGGCAAGCGAGTGCGCAGCGCCATTGAATTTGATGGCGTTGCTCTTAATCAAATCGAAATCTTTCAACAGAGATTCAGCCGAACGGTATTCATATTTTTCGATCTTGCTCTTGATCGTGGCCATATCCATGGGATGGCTGATCATCTCATAGTATGTAGGATATGCCCTTCTGCTGACAGGTTTATGAAATGCACTGGCGCTGGGTCTACTCTCGGCAGCACCACGTATAGATTCCAATTTGTTCGCAAAAATTACATGAGGTCGTCGATCCCGAATAGAACCGCGTTCTTTGCGATTGCTGGTGCCTTGTCTCCTCTGGAAAGAAGAGTAAACTTCCATTTCATCTTCTTCTCGCTTTCGTTTCTTAATCCTTTGCTCCTTAGTAACTTTGCTTTTGAGCTTTCCAAACTGCAGATCCTTCTTCTTTGTGCGGCCGGCTGCTCGACCTCTGCGGCCCCCAACCTTTCTC
Source organism: Pseudo-nitzschia multistriata (assembly GCA_900660405.1). Taxonomy (NCBI): domain Eukaryota; phylum Bacillariophyta; class Bacillariophyceae; order Bacillariales; family Bacillariaceae; genus Pseudo-nitzschia; species Pseudo-nitzschia multistriata. The sequence continues at coordinate 233,479 of CAACVS010000236.1, read as the reverse complement.
TTGGTACCCTGGCTTCGTGAGCCTCGAGTGGTGAATTCAAAATCGTCTTCGTCCGAGAACATGGCGTGCCCGATTTGCTTCTCATCTGGCATATAATCAGGTCTGACGTAGCTTTTCTTTGGTGGGTCGTATTCTTCCCTATTCATACGAGCCAGATTCTGGCCAACTTCTTCCGGTTTGACAATGAACTTAAACACAGTTATCGAGTGCCCCGTAGGATAAGTCTTCGTAACACGCTGCCGGATAACCTTGCGATTTACTTGGGGCGCACCCACACCCGGACTCCTCGTCGGTGAGTGAGAGGTCATTCCTTCTTGTGCAGCACGTTCCTCGTTTCGTTGGCGTTGAAAGGCGGCAAGGTCCCTCGCATCGTTGTTTATGGCTTGATCTTGTGTTGCTAAATGGAGTTGACCCAGCGATGCGTCTCCCCCCGACTGCCCGGCCACAAGCTGATTAGCTTTCGATTGAACTATCAAATCTTGTTCCAGGCCTTTTAAAAAGTCGTCGTCGTCAGAATCGTCGGAATCATCTTTCGCAGCAGCTTCCTTCTTTTGTTGTGCAGCTTCTTCTCCATCAGATTGGGCATCGCCATTGTCTTCTTCCGCACGACCATCCCCAGGTCTGCTAGACAGGGCGTCGATCTGACTTTTCCAGATGACCTGAATACGATCTGTGTACTCTTTTTTTTGCTGGTTCAAATTGATCTTCTCCTTACGAGCAAAACGTTCGAGTCCACCGCCCACTCCATCACTTGCTCCCATAGTAGAGATATCACGAATGACATGAACTCGATCCCAACGCTTCAATGTGTCGATCTGCTTTTGTGGCATACCGTGTTTCTTGAGAATATTACCCATTTGTTTCATGGTCAACTTTCTCAAATCGTCTGATGTTCCGGTGATCTTCTTCATTTCAGCAGTCTGGCCGATAGGTCCCGCGTGCTTGTTTGCTTTGCTGTCATCCGCTCGAAGAAAACTGAATCCCTGCTTGATGCCACTAGGATCACCTAGCCCCGTCAGTTTCATCATGCCGCTCCCGTCTCCCTTGACGTGAACGTCCGTGAATTCACCGGTGACATGCCAAGGAGCAAGTTGCAGTTCCTCGTGAATGAATTTCGCGACGTCGTGCCTTTGCTTAAGCGAGTTGGACATAATTTCAAGTTCGTTTGCGGCTTCTTCGTAGTATTTTCTTTGTAATGGCTTGACAGCTTTGTTCGATTTGAACGTATCTCGTAGGTTGGCGACCTTGTTCGCCAATTTTTCTATTGAAATCATTTGGCCGGCCAAATAGAACATGGTGACACCGACGCTGGCAGTGGCATGGGATCCCGCATAGAGTTGGTGAATGCCTAAATCGTTCATGCGTTGTTTGGCTGAATCTGCGACCTCCCAAGCAACTACCCCTTCGGGTGAAAGTTGTTTGCCCAAGGCCTCTACTCCAGGGTAATCATCTTGACCTATCCTCTTGGCTGTCCAAATCTGAGTGTTCTTGTCATACAATGCAACGTGCTTGATTCGTTGTCGCATACCATTACTACCCAATTTTGGGAAAGTCCGATGTCCAAGTGTTTCGAAGTCGAGGCCATGACCGTCTTTCATTTCTGATCGCGTCAATACCTTCGCAATTTGGTACGATAGCAATGGCCCGGTGAAATTCTTTTCTCCTTGTGTATTAGGAGCGTACACCCGAGTCCGTGGCTCAGTTTGTCCAACGGTATACATGCTGCTTGGCATATCTCGCAAAACCACGCTCAACGATTCCGCACGACCTGCTACAGAGGCACCCGAGTTCCGCCCTACTATCATCAAGAAATCTGTGGGCTCGGGTTTGTGTTGGAAGATTGGTGCCACGAATAGATTGCTGATCAGGCCAGTCACGGATTGGCCTTCTTCGATCTCTCCTATGAATGGACCGTGTGCCTTCTGATGCAAAATCTCCGTAACTCCCTCTGGGAGAATGTTGTAGTTCTCCCTTTCATTTTTCCGATCATCTTTGCTTCTCTTTGGTGCTTTTCCAACCCAGTCGGTGATAGATGTTTCCGTGTTCGGTCCAAACAATCTAGGTGGTTTGTCTACGCTATTGGTATTCGCACCGTCGGCTCCCGCCTTCTTTTCGGCGCCAAGTCCTGCATTGTTGTTCGCTTGGCGTTTCCGACGGGTTGGACGATCCCCCCCTCCAGCAGACACAGGACACTTCGATTTGTCACCTCGATAATAAGTGATAATTTTCGAGGCCATTGCCTTGGTCAATTGGAGCGGAGGTCTTTCTTCGCAGTACTCAAAAAAGACCAGCTTGCCCTCGGTTGGAGTGAGATCGGCTTCGGTTCTGAGCTTGGTCTTGCTCACGGCACCAGCATACGTGCCCATTATCATCGAATGGTAACTCGATGCACTGTTTGTTTCCGGTTTCTTCTGTTTGTCGGCCGCGGAAGGCCCATTGTAGCGAATACAGAACTGCCAGCTCAGGGACGTCTGCACAATCGTTCCGGGAAGTTTCGGTCGGTTGTATTCTCTCAGCATGATCTTGGAGGGATTTTTTACCAGTGTATGATTCGTGATCATTTCGAGTTGTTCTATGTACTCGTGTTCGTGGCTGCTAGCACCGACGTGCCGGGCGGGACGGCCGGTTCGTTCCGTTCCTCCGGGTCCCATCAGCGAACTGGTGATCGTCCGACCCCGTCCTCTTCCCAGCAAGCTCAAGGTGCCCATGGCATCTTTCACACGGTTGGTCTTGTCCTTGGCCATCTGTCGACGCTTGATTTGTCGCGATTCGACGAATCGCTGCAGCTCTTCCTTGTCCGCGTGCAATGTTCCTCGGTTGAGTTCGGCCGTGGATCGCACGGCACCGTTCGTCCTTGCTCCTTTCGACTTTCCGTCGCCGAGCCCGAGGCGTGCCTGGTATTCGTTGGATTTTGCATACGGCGTCGGCCGGTGGTTGGGCAGGACGTATTTTGCAACGGACCTTCCCGCCACGCCGAGTTCTAGAATGAGTGGTTCGGAACGAGCCTTCCGAAGGGCTTCGTCCGGATCCCCAGTCCATGAAATGAGTTTCTCGAAGGATATGTTTTCTAGAAACGGATTTCTGCGTTTCTCGAGCAGTGACATGGCATCCGTGGCGGTTGCGTCTATCGTTGTGGTCGAAGCATTCGAAGTTGAAGAAGGGTGGGGTGTTGCTTTGTTCGCGCCAGTGTTGTCGTTCATTGAAGCAAGAATACTTTTGTTGTGGGAAGGTTCTTTAAATCCTTGCCAATCGATGTTTGACTCCCAATCCATTAATTCTACTTGATGGAAGGAGGACGCGAAGGGATTCTTTTCCTTTTTGTTTTTCTTGGTTTGATCTGTGCTCTTTTTGTCCACCTGCGCAGTGTCTTTGCTTTTCTCCTGATTGATGCAACTACTGCTGCTGTCGGAGTCGGAGTCGGTCGCTTTGCGGTTGCCGTTGCCGTCGTCTCCGTCGGTATTCTCGTCCTCTGTGATTTCTTCGATGGTAACGGTGCTTGTAGAGTGCACAGCGCTGTTGTCAATGTCTGGTGAGGACAGCGACAGAGCCGAAGCCAGCGGCGAAACCCATTTTATTTTTGGCGCATAGGATCTCAGGTCCGCGTTGTCCCCCATCATCTTCGTCGACCACTCCAACCGTGCGGCGGCTTCTTCTTTCGGATTCTCGTCGTCGTCCCTCCGCAGGTATTTCCGATATATCGGCGTTTTCATGACCAGTTGACAGACGAGCCGGTTCGCCTTTTCGTCGCGCTCCAGCTTGGACAAGAACCGATCTTCGGAAACGCCCGCCGTGGTTCCGATCAGAGCCGCGAAATTGTGTTCGGCCTTGCGATCGTCCGAGTTGCTGCTACCTTCTTTCTTGTCGCCGCGGTGGTCCCCCCCTTCGTGGTTGTGGTGGTCTTTCTTGAGGAAATCCTTCGGGCGCTCCTTGGGAACAATCCGCGACAAGTCGGCCGGTCTGTAACCCCGTGATAACAGGGAAGGGAAATCCATCACGCTGTCGGAAGGCATCTTGTTGTATTATGTTTAAAATTTTCGCTCTGGCCTTTGAGAAAACGTCTTATCAAGTTGTGCTGGAAACGCCGATCGCCCTATCACAGTATTCGTTGAGAGTTTTCAGAAATGCGTATTTGTCTGTCGGTGATCGTCGCTGTTCTTCCAGACGTTCCCTCTCCCTTACTTCTCTTTCTATCCACTCGATCTCTGTGCGGCTGTGATGGAATACGTGAGTCTCTTTGTTGTATACGGTGTTTGGTTTTCTTTGCTAAAGACTTTGTTGCTATGTTTGTGTGGTGGGTGTCCTCACCACCTACCACAGTGAAACCTGTTCGTGTTTCAGGATGGTGTGGTGGGGACGAGATGTTTCTGATCATCGGATTTAGTATCGATTGTCGCATCGTTCCTAAGCTGTTCCATGCAGCGTTTTGGTACGGTACCTACTCGTACGGCACTTAACGTACCGTACGTCTACTTTCTCCCTACCCTTACTACGATACATACCTACTCGTAACTTGCCTTAAATAGTACTTTACGTAGTACGTACACAACCCATTGTGTAATGTCGACGAACAAGGATCGAGTACTACTCTAGTCCTTCTGGTCGAAAGGGCTTCGTAGTGCTCAATAGATTTCATTGCCCATGGCCACTACTACTAGGAGCTGTTAGCCACCCTTGATTTGTGGATTGCCCAAAAGGCAGAAAAAATTAAGATGGCTATTGTGGCTTCTTTCAGTGATTTGATTACTATGTTACTAAGGAAAAACAGACACACGAAGCACAAATGTAGTAGTATTTCTTCACATTAGCAAACAAATTTCAATTGAGAGGAAACAACAAAGTCAGACCAGCAGCAAAAAACAGTTCCCAGCAATAGATTCAAAGTGGTGGGAGAGCTCATGAGAATTCTCTCATTTTGTAAAAAATTAATAGCTGTCAAGGATCAACACTTAATGAAAATACTGCTGAGGAAGCAAGTCAAATAAGTGCCCCTTTTTGTTCTCTTCCTCAGCAGAGTTCAAATGCCTGACAAAGAAACCTAAGAAAACAGCATTGGGTATGATATGATTTGACACCAATAAATGACATGCTTGACCCTTGGATTTTAAACACTGATGCTTGGAATTTCAAGTATTCATGGGAATACTGGGACATGATCATGCAATCTCAGTTGAAGTAAATCACTTGCTGCCATGAGAGATCATGCACGAACAATACGGAGCAGGATCTGGATAACAAGTGTGGTTGGGATTTAACAAGAAGTCTGCTGATGGAAACTGACACAGCATGATGCTACTATGGATAACATTAAGAGATCACAATCTTAAACTCCCCCAATAATTCTATTGAGCTCTTGAATCAGCTTCACATCACACAATACATCCGGACCATCCCGTGCATTATTCCTACTATTTCTTTAACGAATAATCGAAACTACCTGAAAGTCAACTGCTAGGTACATGAAACTCGCAAGGTTTAAGTGCTACTTAAATAAAAAACTAAGAAGATGGTGGAAGAGAGAATGTAATTTGATAATGAATGCCGTCAGCGCTGGTCAGTGCTTTTGCTGCAATTCTACAGAATCTACAAGGTAAGCCATTGTTACTTTGATGGACATAAAACATTGAATCACTTAAAAGGGTATTGATGTGCATTATTTTCGGCACAATCCGGATTTGCTTTCACTTATCGTTTCACAGAATCAAACCTTTCCTGTCACGTGTCCTCGAACGACCGGACCTTCACCTTCCGGAAGTGGAGACGGAGAAGCTTCGTCTTGACCTCGCTGTTGCTGATCGCCATCAAAATCGCGTCGGTAGTATCGTTGTTCGTACAGCGGAACCACTGAAAATGGTACCATCAAGGCACAGATAAAATATAGGACAGATGCGCTGATTGCCATCTTCGATCCAAAGCTCAACTCGCACTCGACATCCGCAACAACGCTATTGAAGCTTTCAAGGTACGTTTCGTTGTCTCGCTGACTTGGTGGAACGAAGTATGGTTCAAAGAATCCTTTCTCGCAGATGTTTGAACGAAACATCACAAGTGAGAGACCCTGTGAAAAGCTCGCAATGATGAAATAGCATCCAATTCCCTTGAGGCGTTGCTGGTCGATCATGCAGCAACTCGAGCAAGCAAGGGTGAACCAAGCCATGCCCCCAAAGACATATCCAATAATGGCAAAGGTACGACTCGTGAAGAAGCTCGAGTCAAAGTCTGGCGATGCATATCCCCATGGAGTTAGCTGAGTGTACGAGAAGCAGACTCTTTGATCAACTGGGATGGTGGCTTGCCAATAGGAGAAACCAATGGCGTGGTCCTCCATGATGGATTGACAAGTTTGCGCATCGAAGGAGTCTCCATCTTCATATCCCAAGTCGCTACAGGCGGCTGCAAAGTCACCGGGGGAATAATTATCGCTCAATGTGACGTATCGAGACAAGAAGTTGCAGTATGCGAAGGAATAAACTCCACAGATGAAGGCTGCGAGAGACGTTAGCCCCAGCCAGTTGAAGCAGCAGAGTCCAGACATGTGTCGTCTCTGTTCTTCGGGTGTCATTTCGGTAGGACCAAATGGACTATCGCCTACGGGTACGCCTGACGTCATGCTGGAAATATTTGTTGTTTCTCGTTTTAAATTAATGTCGTTGGTGAGGGGAGAGCGATTTATTCATAGTATGAATGTGTCAATAATGAGAACCGAGAACAGAAGATCTAAAATCATCATGAAAATGCTCAGCGAAGAATAGAATCACAATGAGGTCTCGGAAAAAGATTGTGAGGTCTCGGAAAAAAGAAGGTTCTTCAATTCCCCTGATGACATCTTTTATCAATCAGGAATGAAAACAGATGATTTTCATGTTTTCCTGAATTGAAAATAAATACCGAACCTTTCGTAATAAGCCCTTAAAAAGGTATTTATTGGTCTTGAGAATTCCTTAGAGTTTCTCGTCATCTTCACGGGTACAGTATCATGAATGTGGTGTCGGACGGTTCGTGCCCATTGGCTGTTCTAGCAAGGAAGTATCTTGCTGTTCAAGCAACATCTGCTCCTTCAGAAAGAATATTTCTTAGTAGGACACAGAGGATCATCAGCAATCTACAAACTAAGCTTGATCCTGATATTGCAGGGAGGACTTTGTACTAGTACTAGTAGTAGCACTATCATGCTGGTATAGCTGAAAAATTTGATTGTTGGTGGTATGAGAAGCAAATGGGCACCTTCTTGTTGAATGATTTGTGAAATAGCAACATTATAATGGTGGTATGGGACTACTACTGTCAAGTAATTACTACTATATTAATATTGAACATTTTATTACACAATGGCATTGTGAAATGGTCAAGGATGGGAAAAGGCGTTGTGGACCATTGCAGCGCAATGTTTTTCAAAGACGGTTGTGTTGCCAACCCCTAGATCTACTAGTACTAGTACCAGCAAGAAGAATGTAGTAACCAGAATTTTGGTACCTGTTCTTGTTGAGGTGCACCTCAACAGGTACAAAATCCTGCTTACATTCTTGATTCCAGCAGTAACATCACAGATCAAGAGTTTTAGCTCAAGATTGAAGTGAGGTTACTGCAAGTACTAGTAATATCTTCAGCAAGAACACCACCAACAAGCTTAAGAGCTTTCTTAGCTTGAGAGCTTCTTCTTTTTGTTGGTGTTGTTGAAGATCATAGTAGTAGTACTTGTGCTGGTGGCATGGGACCAAGGATGCAATGCTACAGCAGTTATTTACAAAATGGATTGAGCAGCACCAAAATTTACATGTATCCATCATGCATTGCAAGGTTATTGTTCTTGGTGCTGTAGTCACCATACAGAGCACACCCACTTTTTTGTAACCAGACTGCAAGTACTACTATTATCATGGAGAAAACATGGGCCTCTCCATAGGGAAGGGTTGGGTTTCAAGTCCTGATTACAAAATTCAGTTAGTAAGCTTTGTAACCAGCTTGAGGTGAGGTGCATGTAATTAAGCAAAAAATAACTAGTGTTTGTTAGTGTTAGTTTTTTGTACCAGGGCAGTAACCAAGCCCTGCGTGGATACAGCATGGTGATGTAATTTTGGTGCTACTCAAAGGTTGCTTCTTCTACTGACTAGGTTTCTATGACACAATGGTATTTGATCAAAGGATTTCAGGGCAGTAGTACTACCTTAGTAGGGTCAAAAAATTTGCAATGGTGCCACTACAGTCCAAAAGTGTGCTCAGTATTGCAAGACTGGTGAATTCATATGGGTCTAAATACTTAGGCAACACTAAATTTTAATATGAATTCTTGGAGCTTCTTCTTCTGAAGAGGAGATAGTAGTTAGTAGTATAATTACTATTGGAATACTGAATCTCTGATGAGGTAAGAGATGAGTAGGAACAACAGGACCACCAGTGGGATTGCTGAAGAGACCATTGGGGGAGGCACTGCTTGTTGAAGGTAGCAACAGAACCAATGAGTAACTCTTCTGTGGCAGCCTCCTCACCTCCTGCTGGTGGTGCTGATACTAGTGACAGTAAAGAGGAGAACCCTTTGCTGATCATGCAGGAACAAGCACAAAGAGAGCTCAGAGTAGTAGTAGTAGTACTGTCAAGGAATCATGCCATCTGGAGCTGCTTACTACTAGTACTAGTAGGTACTGCATGCCTCAACCTCAACTTAAACCTGGTGATTGAGACAGACAAGAGTGGCAAGATCTGACACTATTGCAACTCTATCCAATGGTCAGGAAATCAGAAGAATAAAGTTCCAGTATTGGCTGTCATTCTAGCAAGGAAGTATCTTGCTGTTGAGGTATCTGCTCCTTCAGAAATGATAATTAGTAGGGCACAGAGGATCATCAGTGAACTTTGCACTAGTAAGAACATTGATACTAGTTACAGGAAGGATAATGTAGCTATGTAGCTAAAAAATTGGATTGGTGGGTATGAGAAGCAAGAAATGGATACATCATTGAATAACTAGTAGTAGTAGTAGTACTACTAGGGAGGAAGAATAGCAACAGCATAAGAATGGTGGTATGGGGCTACTATCAAACAGTTATGATGTTATTATCATACTACACCATGATGACATATCATTTTGCAACAGCATTATACAACAGTCACGGATGAAAAAAGGCACTGTAGACTGTTCCAACAAACAGTTTTCAAGTACTGTTGCATTGTACAACAACCTCAGTATGTGTGAATTATTAATTGTACTGTAATAGTACACTTCAGTAGGGAAAATTGAAAACATTGTGAGAAATGTATATTAGGTAGTGCAATAATGGTAGTATTCTCTGATGCAGCATTTGCCCCATAAACCCTGGTAGTGCATATCAGGAGCTGAGTTTTCAATAGTTATCTACTGGGCCCTCTGTTAGTATTTAAGACAGTTGCCAACCAAGATCAGGGTTTCCCATAAGTTTTTTCCATGTTTCTCTTTGTAAAAATGACAAAACAAAGAGAAACAAGAAGAGGCAATATTCTCTTTGTTTCTGTTTGTTTCTCTCTGTATGAACTGGAACTGCCTCCATCATTTCACAATGTAAAAACAAAGAGAATAGTGCCCAGATTATATTCACTCTGCTTCAAAAAAGAGAAACAATTCGAAAATTGCCCAGGCAATATTCTCATTGTTTCTCCTAATGAAAACAATGGGAGAGAAAGAGAAACAAGAAGAGGCAATATTTTCTTAGTTTCTCTTTGTTATAACAATGAGAGACAACAAGAATATTGCCCTTTTTCACAAGGAGAAAAGATTCTCTTTGTTTCTCCTTGTTTCCGGGGGTTACAGGAAACTAAATTACTAAGAGAGGGCCCTGATATATGATTGAAGGCCTCCTATTTATCTCAAGAACAACTCCTGATGATCCACCCCCACCAGCAGCAGACAATAGTAGTAGAAAAACATAAGATTGTTCTTGTTTGTAGTACTACTAGTACTAGTAGTACCATCAATTACAACATCAGTTGCTGCCGACACTGTTCCTGTTTGCTGTTTATGTTTGCTGTTTATGTTTGCTGTTTCTGCTTGCTGTTTCTGCTTGCTGTTTCTGCTT
>CAACVS010000236.1:159587-223341 GCA_900660405.1 Pseudo-nitzschia multistriata | reverse complement strand
TGTTGTTGTTGTTGTTGTTGTTGTTGTTGTTGTTGTTGTTGTTGTTGTTGTTGTTGTTGTTGTTGTTGTTGTTGTTGTTGTTGTTGTTGCCTTTGCTGCTGCTTGGTCTTATTGTTCTTACTAGTACTTCGTCATTCCCACCATCCTGGTCCTCCCATCCCTCCTCTTCACTGATACTACTAGTCTCAGTGGTGCTACTAGTACCATTGATTATTAAATCCATTTGATTATTTGTTTGATCTTGTAGTAGCAATAGTTACTACAAACAAAAACAATAAAGCATCACCACCACCAGCCACAACAGCACTACTAGTAGTAGTCTAAATGCCAAATATCTTTGGTATACTGTGTATTTCTACTAGTACTAGTAGTAGCACAAAATACTAATAGTAGTAGTGCTACTACCAGCAGTAATCGTACTAATGGTATATGTTTTCTTATATTTTTGTAAACTAAGGAAAGTATTACCAAACCAACTGGAATAAAAATTTGATGCTACCATATGTAGTAATGATCTTCTCCTCTGTGTACTAAGAATCCCCAATATTACCATTAGTGTGGTATTCCAAGGAGCATTTTTAAAAGTCCAAGGTGACACCCTACCAGTGCTAGCAAAAACTGCTGTTACTACCAGTGGGGACTAGACCAAAACCCCTCAAATGAAAAATAACTAAAGAAAATTGAAAAGCTATTTTACTGCTGCAAATTTTTAATTGCAAATGTTTTTTATTGGTCCTTTTCCCTTATTTGCACTTTTTCTTTCTTGTGAGAAATCCTTTCTCTTTCAATGGTGCTGGGCTTCTTGTTTAGTTCATTGAAGCCCAGGTACTCAGTGAAATGGGCTATTTCATGCAGTACAAGCCCATATTTTTCTGTGCAATGACTGCAAGTAGTAATGCCACAAACAAACTAAATATGCCCAATGTACATGTTCAATGTTGATTTTTTGAACCCCATGAGTCATCATTGAATTGTCATAAGTATTGTAGTATGCATTTGCCCATAGGTCATGACACAACAAAAACAAGTACCTCAAAGTCCACTCACTGCATTTTCTAATTGCAGAAACTGTTTTTGTGTTGAACTAGTGGTTTGAGCTGTATCTTGGTCCCCAATGGAGGCTCAACAGTGCTAGTATGTATCCCCATTTATTCTTAGCAATAAAGAGAAGATTTTAATTGTATGGGGGGGGTTAGGGGAAATTACAGCTTAGGAGTATATGAAGTTAAAAAGATACAACTGGAATTGTACTTCTTTGTACACCCATTCCATATGAAATGAGTGATGCAGCACAACCAGAAATCCTCAACAAGCATGGTTCAATTATTTTCAGGACTTCATGTGCTATCTCTGTAATGAGCAGTCCAGGATATGTCATGACAGATATGTTGCAGAGCATACTGATTGCAAGATGATGCAATTTTATTCTAGCTACAGCACATTCTGATGAAAAAGGAACAGGCAGAGCTAATACAAGAATTAAAAAATGATGACATAATCAGTCTATGTAGGATCTATGCGCTACATGTAGCAAGTCAGTTCCACTTATGCTTCAACAGGCTCCTCGACAGGAGGACGAACAAATGGCTCCCCTGTAGTTTTTTCAAAAACAGCAATAGCATCGTTACATCGCTGACAAGCATCATCATGAGGGAGACCATGTTTCCCAATTTGCTCGTCGTAAAACCAGCATCGACCGCATTTTGTTCCCTTTGCTTTCGCAACTCCGACGACACATCCACTAATTGTATCGGCGGTTGAAATGTATTTCTCATCACAAGACTCCGAAATCTTTTCGGGGCTGTCAACGATATGAATTTGAGAAAGCATCAGAGTTGTTCTTAGTTCATCGACTCCATTGGTCTTCACAGGAGGGACAACTAGGCTTACGTCACCCGCAAGGCTTTCAAGGATCTTTCGTTTCTCTTCATCAGCCATGTACAGGTATGCGGCTGCATCAAGGGAAGCGCCAACCAACTTGTCGTTACGTGCTCCCTCCAACATCTTATTGACATCGTCACGTACTGCTCGTACCAAATCCCACTTCTCGGACTCGAATTGTTCGAATTCTGCCAAATGAGCCGGCCAACCACCCTCGAATACACTTTCGGTAGTTTTTTCGTACGGCAAATTTTGCCAGATATCCTCAGCCATGTGCGGCAGAATGGAAGCAATACCCTTAGCGAATCCTTCGATGAGCGCATGCAAAACTGTCTGACAACTTCTTCTTCGGAAGTCGTCCGAAGCTGAAATATAAAGACGATCCTTTGCCACATCAAGATAGAAATTCGACATCTCAGCTGTGGCAAATCGCAAAAGTTCTTGCGTTGCTCTCTGGAATTCGAATGCATCCATCGCTTCGTCCACTTCCTTTAGACTGGCACTGAGTCGACCAAGCATCCACTTATCCAGGGAAGGTAGTTCGTCGTAAGGAACAGCGGTAGAGTCGGGTTGTCCTTCGGGAACAAAGTCAGCCAGATTTCCAATCAAGTATCGGGCTGTATTTCGTAGCTTTCTGTAACTCTCAAAGGTCTGCTTGATAATGTTTGGACCGATACCCACATCTCCGGAGTAATCTACGGATGCAACCCAAAGTCGGAGGACGTCGGCGCCATACGCTGGTTCAAGTTTTTTGTTGTTACCTCCTTCGATGACATAAAGAGGGTCGATGACGTTTCCAAGAGACTTCGACATTTTGAAGCCCTTTTCGTCCAAGACAAAACCATGAGTCAACACAGTTTTGTACGGTGCTTTATCGTTCACGGCTACACTTGTGAGGAGACTACTCTGGAACCAACCTCGATGTTGGTCACTTCCTTCCAAATACATATCTGCTGGATATGCCAATTCGTCACGCTCGCTTGCTACACCTGCCCAACTGGATCCAGAGTCGAACCAAACATCCATGGTATCAGTTCCTTTCTTCCACTTGTCCGCTTCGGCCTTCAATTCCTCTGGAAGCAAATCAACCTCATCCAATTTCCACCAGGCATCGCTGCCCTGTTCGGCAAAAATCTTTTCGATATGCTCCAATGTGCTGTCGTTGAGAAGCACTTCGTTACCGGTTTCTCTGTCGTAAAAGACAGGGATAGGAACACCCCAAGAGCGTTGGCGAGAAATACACCAATCTCCACGACCAACTACGAATGAGTTAATACGATTCTTTCCAATCTCTGGAACCCATTGCACCTACATTTGAGTGAATCGGAAAAGTAAAAGGAAGTCTTGAGTCAAGTCGGAAAAAGAAAGAAGTCTCTTCAGGTAGATGTAAAACACAGACTTTTTCCGAGTTTCAAGGCCGCCTTAAAATATAAGAAGCCATCAGGTACTCCAAGCCTTGAAACGGACTCTGTGCTACATGGAATTTAAATACTCACCGTGTCAACTGCCTTGAGGGCAGAATCGCGGAAGCCTTCTACGCTCGCAAACCATTGGTCGGTTGCTCTGAAGATGGTTGGCTTCTTAGTTCTCCAATCGTAAGGATACTTGTGGCCATAGTCTTCGACCTTTAGCAATGCGCCAGCGGTGGTCAGTGCATCAATCATTGCTTGGTTACCTTCGCCTAGAACGTTCAATCCCTTAAATTCTTCTCCAGCCTCGATTGTAAATTTACCAGCATCGTCAACAGGACTCAAAAGTTCCAATCCATTCTTGAGTCCTGTTAGGTAATCCTCTTGTCCGTGACCTGGAGCTGTATGGACAAGACCAGTACCAGATTCGGTGGTAATGTAATCGCCTCCTTCTAAAACAGGGGAGTTTCTATCGTACAGAGGGTGTGTGTATTTCGTTCCGACCAAGTCTGATCCAGGCATGGTGGAAACGATTTCGAAGGATTCTCCTTCCGGCAATCCAACCTTGTTCTGTTCATCGAAATATCAATAACAAAACCGGTTGTAGAATGGGGATACGAAATATTTGTCAGCAAAACAAAAATAGGGTGAGAATTGAAGGATGAGTGACATGAAGCTAAATTCTGAATGGTCGCCATGGTTGGAACGCACCGCGATTGTTTCGATCAAATCCGTCGCAACTACCAATTTCCCGGTACTTGCGTGGTTTACCACAGAGTAGGAAAGTTCGGGATTGATAGCAACTGCAAGGTTTGCAGGCATAGTCCACGGTGTGGTCGTCCAAATTGCGACCTTCACAGGTTCATCTTCGGAATGGTATTCCTTGAGGCCATCGGAGGGTTCTACAACTTCGAACCCTACATAGATCGATTTCGAAACATGGTTTTCAGGGTATTCCAACTCGGCTTCAGCCAGTGCTGTTCGCGAGGAAGGAGACCAGTGAACTGGTTTCCGTCCACGGAAGATGAATCCCTTTTGAAACATTTCTCCAAAGACACGGATTTGTGCCGCCTCGAATTTTGGTTGGAGAGTGAGGTACGGCTTTTCGAAGTCTCCGAAAATACCGTATCGCTGAAAGCTCTTCGACTGATCTTCCACTGTCGCCTTGGCAAAGGAGGCCGCTTTCTCTCTGAGTGTAACGGGGGTGAGCCCCTGTCGTTCTTTGGATTTCATCGTTTGGAGAACCTTTAGTTCGATGGGCAAACCGTGGCAATCCCAACCAGGGATGTAATGAACCTGCTTTCCGTTCAATGCTTGTTTGCGGTTGATAAAATCTTTGAGAATTTTGTTGAGAGCATGACCGCAATGCAGACTTCCGTTAGCATAAGGCGGTCCATCGTGCAAAACGAAGCGTTCTTTTCCTTCCGCGGATGCTGTCTCTGAAAGTTTGTCGTACAGTCCGTAATCTTTCCAGAATTCTTGGATTTCTGGTTCTCGCTTAACAGCATTTGCTCTCTGATTGAATCCAGTGTCGGGAAGAATGATAGTTGAAGCAAAGGGATTTTTTGGCCGCTTCTTTCGTCCACCGCCGCCCCCACCTTTTGCTGCAAGGGTAGTCGATGTTCTGCTAACCGCCTGACGCAAAGAAAACGAACTGACGCCGATTCCTCTCAGCGCAAGTGCCGAGAGGAGGAATGCCATGACTGCTTCACCGATGATCCTCATCCCGATTCCTATTGCTAATTCTAATGCTTTGCTCGTCCAAAATCTTCTTGCAAGCAATGAGAACTTATTTGGTGATGTTGATGCGATGTTCGTTTTTAAAACAGATTCTGATGATGGCACTGCTTTACACGTTGTGAAGGATCAGAATGATGGGTTGCGTTAGAGATAAAAAATTATCGCGACCACGCAGAGTTGAGTCGTCAGTGAAAAACTTTTTATTCTGGGTACTTCCACGTGGAATGTGGATGCAAAAAATTCGCGCAATGTCTTTCTCAAAATCTCTCATCCAGTTTTCACTTTCAATTTTAAATTATTCGCGTCTCCTACCGGTACCGGTACGGTCGTATTCCTACTGTAAAATGTACGAGTACGTACGTACGAACTCTCATGACATCTTCAACAAACACCATCGTCTAGTGTTACCGTACAGAAATCAGAAACGACTGAACTACTGTCTTTGGAACTGGCGTACGTATGATATGGTAGTGGATTAGCGTACAAGTACCCTTTCTCGTGTTTTTATGAGATACTTTTTGGCTCCACCGAGGAACGACAGGAAAACACACATAAATGGACCCGACTTTATGTCAGGAATTGTTCTACAATTATTCGAGAATCGACATGAGTTGAACTTGACTTAGAAAGTGAAATAGTTGACATTGCTGCAGAGATGAAACCTGCCGAAACTTCCTCGTTGAACGACGACAATGCCAGGACGAAGGGTTTGACGAACGACTCGGCAAGAAAACCATCCAGCGGAAATTCTGTGTCCCGTGCCAGCAAATCCAATGCGGTTCGAACGTCTCTTCTCGCTGGGAGTGCAGCTGGAATTATTTCGACGGCTGCGTGTCACCCATTCGACGTCCTTCGCGTGAAGATGCAGTCGTCTGCACCAGCGGCAGCGGCCGCACTGACCAACGCAACGGGCGGTACAGTCGGCCTGGTGGGAACCATTCGAAACACAATTCAGTACGGGGGTGGTGTACGGGCACTGTACACAGGACTGGCCATGCCGTTGGCAGCTCAGGCGATTTACAAAGGGACGATATTCTCTGTCAACAGCCTGACAGAATCCTTCATTCGAGATTGGAACACGCGAGAAAAACGTGAATTCGGGAACAAGTACGAGGTGCCATACAGATTGACGCTCACCGATCGGTTCATATCGGGATTCATGGGCGGTGCCGTCAACGCGGCACTTTTTTGCACACCCGTCGAGTATGTTCGGAACCAACAGATCGCCCTCATTGAAAACGCAGCTGCAGTTGCCAAGGATGCTGGTAGCGGTTCCTTAAACAACACGACTAGAAACAATGGCCCCATCTCTGTGATTCGAAATACCATTCGATCCCAAGGCATCTCCGGACTATGGCGTGGAATGACGAGTACGATCCTGAGAGATTCGGTGGGGTGTGGATTTTTCTTTGTGGCAATGGCCTATTCCCAGGAACAGCTAACCCCAGAACACAGCAATCGGCCCCCGTCAACCCCGGTTGTGATTTTGTCGGGAGCGCTCGCCGGGGTATCCTTTTGGCTCTGGGCGTTGCCTGTCGATACCATGAAAACCTGGATTCAAAACGGGTCGGCTTGCAACCTTTCCCATGCGTTAAGAATGTGTCAGCACCACGGGATCTTGCGAAGCGTTCCTTCACTGTTTCGGGGTTGGCAGGTTGCCTATTCCAGGGGTGCGCCATCGGCAGCAATTACCGTTGTGACGTATTCGTTTGCATCTCAATATTTACAGGGGCTGTCCTAGACGAAACTATGAATTCTCGATACACAATAAACTAGTAGGAGTTATGATTGATTTCACATGCTATCCACGAATGGTGACGACACTTTGTCATTTCTTCCAGGATGAGATATCGACGATAATTTCCGTTAACCAAGAACGGTAGATCAAATCATGGAATACTGAAATGTCACTTGTCGTGTTTTTCCTAGTCCCCATTCTGACACGCCTGTGATTCATCATCGATTACGACGACTTGTCACAATCATTCCCCAAGTTCTTTCCCCAAACCTGTATCTGATAGATGATCACCCGGCCGTAAAAATCAGTGGTCTCACCGAACACGATTTTCAGAGCGGTCGTTGGCTCCTCCGCGGGCAGTGCAAAGGATTGCAATTCGTGGTCATCCTCGGCCTCGATTTCTTCTGCTTTTCGCCACCGTGCACCTCCGGTCTCCCCCTCTTGCTGTTGCGCTTTGGCGTACACCGTAATTTCTTCGGCGGCGAAGCCGGCCTGGAACTGCAGGCCGAGCTCCAAGGCGCGGACCGTTCGATTCGGATGCTTCCCACCGCCGCTAAAATCAACGACGAGAAAACTTTCCTTCTTGCCGTTCGGACTGCCCTCTGAATTCCAGCTGCTGAGGAGGTCGTCGCAATCCAAGGCCTTCGCGGCTCCGTGAAGTTTCGTGTTGTTCTGGAGGACCGACGACGCTCTGCGCAGCAACAACGATGCAACGAAACGCAGAGAAACAACACGGCACAATCGGAGGGAGAACGGACACGGTGGATGCATCGTGTTCCATCAAAAGGAATGGTATCAGAGTTTCCAGCGTACAAAGAGGTGAGTGCATAGGATTCGGGCATCGAGTTTATTCACTTCTTTCCAAACGCAAACGCCAACCCCAATTGTTCGATTCCAACCACATTCGGCAGGGTCCTTCCGACAGACCGCAGAACAAAATAGCATCGACGAAAAGCACCACTTACTTTGCCGTAGTTCCAGTCGACGGATGACTCAACAAGACCAAGCCATCGTCTCTTTTCTTGGTCATTGTGCACACGATATAGCGAGTTGTTACCGTACCGTTAGGACAGTGAACAAAGGAGTCCCTTTTTGCCGACGAATTTGACAGTTGACGGTTCCTGTTCCTGAAATCACTTTTTGTGTTGCTATGGTTTTCTTTGTGATATCGTACTACGGTACTCTTAGTCACCCCTGCTCTTAGTACGAGTACATAGTACTACGTACTCGTACCGGTAGTATGTGATCAAGATGTGTGGATGTTTTCGTTTTTGATTGATGGGGGGCATATCTTGAAAGCTAACTCTGTACCTATGAGGCGGTGTCATCATTTTTCCCATCCACTCGTGCGCTTGCGAACACAATGCGCGCGTAAATCGTAAATCAATTGTTTTGAAAAACATTCCGCCCTTCTTACAACTCTAAGCTTCACTGTAGATGTGCCACCGTACGATCCGGACATAGGAGCTAGTCTTGGAAACAATGTCGGGCGCGCGATCACCAGTAAATAGCGAGTAATTTTGATAGTTTGGCGACAGGTCGGAAGTTTTTTGAAAAGCATCGCAAAATTGCCACCAAAGAGGCCGAGCGAATTGGGAGTTGGTTTTTATGTTGCTTCATCACGATACCGGTACAATGATATTTTGAAGGTCGTTCTTTCAGGGCACTCCGAACCGACACTCCCACGGCATCATCAAATCCACCCAACAATTCATACGGAGTACGAATAGTGTGCCATTAGACACTGTCTTTCTCAACAAGGACCATCACCCATTATCCTTCCACTATCGATTGGTGAAACTCATTCTTCCCACAATTCAAAACCTTCGAGTGCATCATCCGACAAGACTTTTAGAGATATTTCTTTCGAAAATGCCGTCTCCTTCGGGTTCCGGGGTCGCTCTGACCATTCTTCGATTCTGCCTGAGCACACTGCCTTTTCTTGCGGTCCTCTCTTACTTGCTTTATATGGCTGTCCAGCGAGGCTACGATGCAGATGCTGATGCAGGTGTAGACGACGGCAATGCCGACGCGGAAACCGACGCTCTGTTCAGCCTCATGGATACAACCATCGTCTTTCTTTCCTTCCACGTTGCTTGGACCATGTTTGCCACGTACCTGCTCGTCTTTGTTCCAAAACGCCGATACCTGCTCGATCGATACCTGAGAGAGGGCGAACCGACACTGGGTGACGTCATTGCCGAATCGGCTTCGAACAAGAAACGGATGCGACTGTTCTCCTTTCGAAACTACGGGCTTGTGGTCTATGGCCACCCCACGAAACTGGATCCACCCGTGTTGGTTCGGAAATCAGTCCGGGTCTTCCAACCCTGGACGAGGGAACGGGTCACGATTTTGCGTCTGCCAAACCGACCCCTCTCGGGACAAGCCAAAACGGACATCGAGATCGATCTAAGCCAGATGAGATCGGAACGAGATACCACCCTCTGCTACATTTCTACCTTGTCGATCTTTTGGGTTTTGTTCTCACTCGGAGGTGCGGCCTTTTGTGTCTACCAGATGGGCGAAATCGGGGACGACTACCTGGTCGACAACGAAGACGCGAACCTGGCGAGGCGAATTTTTCTGTTCGTGGTAGGAATCAATCCGTTTTTTGCATTCGTTGTCAATGGCATTCGGTATGCCATGTACTACAACTGGATGGTTCACTGGGGTGCCTCCGTGGAAGACGAAAACGAGGCACGAAACATCAAAACCAACAACTGGTGCATGTACAACAACGACGAGGAGGCGTCGTTTGACGGGTCGGACCAAATCGGTTACAGCATTCTTGGGGAGGATCGCTCCTACGCCGGAACCGTCCCGAGCCACACCCGCTCCCTGGCCCCGGTTCGGCCCGGCGAGACCCATCTGACCGTGTCCTCGGTAGAGGAGGACGGCACCGCGCTGCGGGTGCTTCCTTGGACGAACGCCTGAGGAACCTTGCTGGCAGGACTGGATCGAATCGTTCTCTCGGTTTGCTAGAGGATGACGCCGTCGACAACTTTGGTGTATGTATGATGTATATTACTGTGGAAAAAGTCCATTGCTTTCGCCAACAAAGTTCGTATCTATAACGCATAAAATAAATATTTGAATATTTATTTGAATAGCACACCTCACCACAGTAATCTTTGACATATTTATATTGATACTGACAAATGGTGCATGCATAATCTGATTCTCTACAAACATTGCATTGGAAAATGAAGATAGATTACCGTTTCGAAATATTGTATGTGCTGAAACTCAACTAGTTTTATGTATTAGCTCTGGAAGTTATTGCAAATTGGAGTCAGAGATCTATTTCAAAAAGGTTACAGCGTCTAGTGAAACAAGACAAGTTGCTAGTCACACACCCAGCGTTCCCATTTGAGAGATCAAAGAACATTCATTTTACAATGCGACTTTCTCAATGAATTTTAAATTGTCCGATTAGAAACGAACTGAAGCCTCGAATTACCATACATGTCTGGTTTTTGAACGGCGCAAAACATACCCTTGGACTCCGAATCTCTAATTACACAGTCTCGGTATTCTATTCTTTCAGTGTTGTTTGGTTCCTCAAATGCACACCACAACGCGCATGAATGCTCTATTGCTTTGACGGTTATTGCCTCAAATTCCTAGATAATTTCTTAGATAGGTAGTCCGATGTCGAATCATTGTATGTTGCCGCAGCAGTCACAAAGCACGCCTCGCTTGAATGGCACAACAGCACTCAGAACGTACATCTCCTTTCGAAGCAAATCCCAATGCTCATGCGTCGCTCTTGAAATACTGCGGCAGTCACAACGCGCAAACATCTTGGAAAGGATTTCGGATGGATATCTTCTTCGTGTTTCTCCGGTTAAATACAGATCTATCGTGGGAGCATATTGCAGTGCAATGCCATTGTATCTATCATTCAGTCATGAACTGCACCGATCTATGCGTTACTGGCTTTTCACAGCATTACTAAAATATAGCAACAAAACATTTAATCTCATATTTTCGAGTTTTTAGCCCGGGATTCGTAGAAATTTAACTTTCACTATTTCACATAGTTTCCTGGGTGACACCAAACAATATTGCTGTCTGGCACAACTAAGCATGAAAGTGAATCCAATCCGATCCTAGAAGTCAAGTGTGGCAACTCACACTTCATCAAATGTAAATCGCCCAGATTTTTTTTTGGCATGGGACTTTAAAGCCCAAGCCCGAGTCCTATCCTCAAGTCGTGTTTAAGCGTAACCTATTTTAACGCCAGAATTTATCACCTATTTGAAACACAAACATAAGCATGGCGTGTCGTTTGTGCTCAACAACGGCTCGGAGAAAGCATAATTTTTCTCAAAAGGAATCAATGGACCTACATCAATATTTAACGACCTTGCGCCTGTTGTGGAGTTCCCGGCCTTTGGTTTCCTCCCTGGTATGAGAAACGTTGTCTCTTTTCCGCCGGCTTGAGAATTTGGAAGGAACACATGAGTGTCTCATCGACGCTCATCATAGCTCCGGCGTTGTCAAATTCACCGCAATAATTGGGCGCCGAGAAGAGAGTGACCAACTGTCTTCTAGCGAAGAATTCGTACCCATCTTCGACGACCTGGTGAGCACGGCAAATAAGGTCGAGATCGTGTTTGTGAAGGAATTGTGCAACAATGTCCTCCCCGAAGGTGAACGAAACACCCCTATCGTTTTCGCCCCATCCATCGATTTCCTTGTCGGGATCCGACCAAAGAAGATCGCACAGGAGACCGGTATCGGGCACGTCTGTGGGTCGGACGATCCGTTTTACTTGGTCGAGATTTGTGAGTTCGGGACTGAGTCCACCGTGCATGCAAAATATCTTCTCGTCAATAACAGCGGCGCAGGGAAGACAGTTGAAACAGTCGGTGAATGTCTTCCAGAGTTTGATTCCGAACCGTCGCTTGCATTCATCGTAAAAGCCGTAGATGCGATTGATGGACGCACATTCGTGGTTCCCACGTAGGACAAAGAAGTTCTCTGGGTACTTGATCTTATACGCTAACAACAAGCAGATTGTTTCTAAACTTTGCTTTCCACGATCCACGTAATCTCCAAGGAAAATATAATTAGAATCCGGAGGGAAGCCACCGTATTCAAACAGACGCAATAAATCGTAATATTGTCCGTGAACGTCACCACAAATCTTGATTGGAGCCTCCAATTCCAGGAGCATGGGTTGCGAGATCAACAAATCACGAGATCGGAGGCAGATCATTTTGATCTCGGCTTCGGAAAGATCCACTTGCTTCCCAGGCCGGGCACCGCGGACGCTGAAAGAGGAATAGAAATAAACTGATGTTAGAAAAGGTCGATGCAGTGAAAATGCATTTGTTTGGAAAGTAGAGCATAGCATTACACCACGGAGGTTCTTGTCTATGATCATCTCCAATACCAGAATGCACACAGCGTGTTGAAATCCATCCTTCTGTCTTCATGCACATGTCGAATCCAATCTCGTGGTTGAAAAGATGTTATACGTTTCTCAATAAGGCATGAAGTAGAGCACATTGCCCCAACTCGAAGTTGGTTTTTGATACCTGAGGGAGTCCGTTTCAGTCACTTTCGTGACTCCATTGAACAATACGAATAGCTCAATCGGCTGGTTGTTCACCTCCAAATCGACTAGAGACTTCACCATGAATTCAGGAAGACATGGTACTGTAGCAGGTCGTATCGAAGACTGGCATCTTACCTTAGAAGTTTATCGATGATCACATCCACAGGGTCACTGAGCAATGCAACCTGTCCCGGTCCGCCATTAGCATCTGCGTTCGATGGAGCATCCGACATCTTTATTTTTATTTTGTATTGATCCTTGACCTAACTACTTTACTCCAACAACACTAACTATGTTTGACTATGCTAAATAGAAATATAACACTCTGGAAGAACAAGGAATGTATCGACAGAAGACAGTTCTTACGGTTGTACCGGAGTAGGGAAGAGACAAACTGGCTTGTGCTTGCAGAGATGAGACAGTGAGCGAGATGTCGCACCTACCGTAGCGTAATGTTTTGCGAACTGAGGAAATTGGTTCGTACCGAAGGTACAACGCTTTTCACTGAGATCGCTGCGTTAAAATTTTCCTACCGGTAAGTTTTGTTGCTGGTAGAAAAGGGCTGCTCGTACCCTTCTACGGGTTAATGTACTTCCAGGGATGTAATCTTTTGTGTTAGTTGCAATAACGCAATAAATTCCTTTGTTCTTTCATGCGCCCGCGTCGGCGCCGACCGTGAGAGCCACAAATGACCCTGCACAAACTTTACTGGACTTCCTACCGTAGCAACTCGTAATCGTACGAAGTTACGCACTTTTGATACGACAGCGAAAAACTGCCGTAATTTTTTCGGTACCTACAGGCAAGGTACCGCTACAAGTACTCGTAATAAAATCCTTTACATGGACTGGCGAGGACAGCTGCGCTGGGGCATTTGACTCGACATTAATTTTTAGTAATACCACTCTACCGGCACTGTACTTACGGTACCCTAACATAGTACAGTATGTAATCATAAGAGAGCTTCGTACGGTATTTTAATTCAGTTAAAACCAAAAAAGCAACAGCAAAAAGGGATATTATTAAACGACTCATTCGACTCATTTAATTTTGAAAGAAAATGAAATCGACGAAAGTAGCTCTCGTACGAACTCGTGCGATACGTACTTCACTCGTACTCGTACTCGTACCTACTCGTACTGACGTTTTCTGGGAAAGCGTTCAGTTTTCAGCAAAATTAGGGCTACACCAGCCGTGGATCCATCGATTTCCACCAGAAAGAAAAACCCCACTCCTCTCCGACGTATCATCCCATTGCCATAGACACTGCCACCGCAAGATACAAACCACGCGTAGGCACATTCGATCACTACGAAAAGAGATCGCTCGACAACTATACGTTGTGACGAGAGGAGGGTATCTTCATCTGCATGAATACGACATCTGCTAGGGCAATTGCTTCTCGGATTTCAAAACGAATACAAACACATTCCTCGGTCAACATGAATCTTAGGTATCATGCGACATTGGGAGCTGCTCTTGTAGCGACTTCTTCTGCCTGGACGTCTCCATCGTTGCTATCGATGAAACGATCCGTGCACCACGGAATCAACCGAGAACAACCGTTTCTTATCCACCGTGGATTCTCTACCGGGAATGGCGTATCGACAACCACTACTAGCCTTGCCTCGGCGCTTGCGGCCCCATCGTCGTCGGATGCAAACACTGCAGGACAACCCGTCGCCACGGGGTCCATAGTGAACGTCTTTCGTGGCGGGCTTGTGGCAGCACGGATTATTGACGACGATCTCTCGAAGGTCAATGTATCACTGGAGGTGGACATTCCAGAAGTGGTGGATCCGTCGTTATCGGTTCCGGACGAAATGAAATCGAAAAAGAAGTCATCGGAAGACGCTCTAGGTATGCAAAACAAAAATCAATAAGAAAGAAAAATGACAGGAATAGATTGAAAGGATGCAACGACGAGGAATAGTTGTGGTATGAAGTGTTTCCGTCGAATCAAAAACAGTGGGGACATGCTTTTTGAGTCGACGGCACCTGGATACATGTGATTGCGACCGGGCTAATGATTTCTCCTTTTTACAAATGTTCTTACTACAGGTGGTGATTTGACTGGTCGCGAAGTACTCTTTGGTGATGGCACGATAGGAATTGTAGTGGTGCACAGACCACCAATGGTTTTTGTATACAGAGATAGCGACGATTCGAAAGTAGAAGAGCCGTCCGTAGAGGGGGCTGTCACTGTGTTGGATACGTTGTATACCCTCAATGTTCCGAAAAATCTTCAACGAGTCGATTGTTTCGGTAAATCGGTGGTAACCGTAGGGGAAGACGGAACGATCTTGAATCGCCCCATCTTTGCACCTATTCCTCAGGTGAAGGACATTTCTCTCATCAATAAACCGCTCATAACGGGTGTAACGATGTTTGATGCTCTGGCACCGATCGGAAAGGGACAAAACATGCTTCTGATTGGTCACGATTTGGAAGACATGAGACGGTATGCTCTGGACATGGTGTCTATTCAAAAATCGAAAGGAATCAAATGTGTGTATGCTTCGAGCGGTGACAACGAAAACCAAAAAGAATTGAAGAGTCTTATGGAGTCTGCAGGAGTAGAGGAAGACGACATCATTTTGGTGTCTTCAGAAGAAAGCAACAAAGACAACATGGAAGATGCTTCGGACGCTGCTGAGGGAATCGTTACTGCTGCAACGGCCTGTGCTATCGGCGAGGCGTACGCTTTGGAGGAGGGAGTGGATACTCTTGTAATCGTAGACAACATCAACAAACACAAAAGTTTCTGGGACATTACGACACGAAGTTTAGTTGATGTCTTCGGAGTTGATGCAGTGGTAAAGGGAGACCGCGATGGTGGTGCCTCCAGTGAAATGCGTGCATTTTTTTCTTCTTTGGTTCAGCGATCAGCACAATACAACAAGAGCCGGGGTGGCGGAAGCGTGACCTTATTGCTCTTGCAAAAGATCCCCGCGATGGTCGATGAAAAAGACGAGAGCGATCTCGTGTTCACACCGGATGATTTCGAAGGGAGCCCAGCCAAGATTCGAGAGCGTCTTGATCTATTGGTGAAGAAAAATATTCCGTTGACGGCAGCCAATCTTCGAAAGATCCAAATCCCGGTCCCATCTACCGCAGAGGGCATCAGACGTCTTGCCCTTCAGCACGTGGACGATTTAATAAGCATGTCCGACGGGCAAATATGGTTGGACGAACGACTTCAAAACTCGGGAAGGAGTCCCCCGATGGACTTTCAGCGAAGCATTACGAGAATCGGAATCGGAGCAGACACGCAGTCGCGAGCGGACGCCGCCGCTATGCGACGCGTCGTCGAAGGGCTTCGGATGGAACTCTCACAGGCAGAAAGCATGGACGGAGCCGATTTCGATACGAATGCATCGAAGAAGCAGTTGAGGAATGCCCAGGCCTGGCTCTTGGCAATGCACCAGCCACCCACGTCGGTTGCCCGAACACTCTCCGAATCGTGTGTGGCATTGCTAGCTGCTTCGTCGGGTGCGCTGAACGACAGCATCGACAACGGGGTGTTAGCGGGTTCGGAGGAAGGCTCACGGTTGATCGAAGGCTTGCTGGACCATGTCCGCAAGACCGTACCCGACAGCCTCACCGAAATCGACTCGACACTTGACTTCACTGACGAGACGAAAGGATTGATCGAGGAAGCCATCAAATCATACGTTAGTCAAAACTAACTTTTCACTTGGACGAGATTAGATTAGAACGTTAGATGTAAGTTTCTACCAATCTACCAATACGTGTACACCGTGGTGGGAACATGGTCTTCAGATATTAGTATATCAGTGCTGAACCCCATGGAATTGGTGTCGTAATCGAGGAATGCCTTTAAATAATAGAAAGTGATGTGAAGCTCTTATTAATATGCACTCATTGATAAACAGTTCTAGAGTGCTTTTCTGAAAAAAGAATTCATCAGAAAAACACAACTAATTTTCCATCAGAGAAATAGAATTTGAAACAAAGACCACGTATTCACGTGACTGAATGTCATTCACGCAGCCGATAACTCTAATTTCAAACTCTAAATAAAAATAACTGTTGGTGATGGGTGTAACGAGTGACGACGCGACAACGACTGTTCGACGTCAAAAAACATTCAAACATGCCCGGAAACGAACGAAGGAAATTTTTAGGTGCCGATGATGCGAGAACAGAAACATCGATGCCTTGCAGTCGATCGAAAATCACGGTAGGCAGTCCTAAGGTTTGGTACTGACCATTCAGACGACTCTTTCAAGTATTTCAATTTGATCAGTGTTGCGTACTAAAAGATCGTACGACGTTCCAACCACAACCACCGCCCGAGTTGTTCGAGAATGAGGCTTGCAGCTGCGTCGTGTTCGCGTCGCAACGCATCGCAGCGGCGGTTCTGCCGTTGCCTGCTGGTGTTTTTGTTTGCCCTTGTTGCCCCGGATTCCTTCTCGGGATTCCTGCCGATGCCATTCTCGACGACGGCTTCGCCATCGAACGGACGGCTCTTCGGCCTGGTCCCCGCTGCGTCCGCGTGGGAGTGGACGGACTACATCGCGGGAGGAGAGAACAGCGGTGGGGCCAACACGCTGACGGACTCGGAGATCTCGGACCTCCGCGTCCGGGACATCAAGCGGCGGCTGGCTCGCTCCCACGGGTATGCCGCCGATGAGCTGGCTAGAATGCTGGACAAGAAAGACCTGATGGCCGCGCTGTCCAGGGAAGAAACGAAAGTGAGAAAGAAACACCGGGGCCAGCAGCAGAGAAAGCTCTTTTGGAGAGGACTGTTCGTAGCACTCTTGTGTGTGGTAGCCGTCGTCGGGTGGCCGCTGTGGGTTCAGCTGTCAGAGGTTATGGCGGTCAACTGGCAGGTGTATTACGACCGAAAACGGCACGAGATCAGCCAGTGCGTGGAATTTCGCAGTGTCAAGGGATCGTTTGGGGTGCTCTTGCTAGGAGTCCTCGACGGCATTCGGTTCTGGCTATCGATGACCGTGCTGCTCTCGTGGGTGCTTCCATCAGAATCCCCCTACCGCAGGTACATGTTTCCGATCCCCTCCCTCCCAATCCGGCCGGGGCAATTCATGGGGGACAAGATCGCCAACGGACCCATGGGCAGATACGGGATCAACGCGGCCCCGATGGCGATCACCTGGTCCATGGGCTTTGTGCGGTCGAAAATCGAGTACTGGACGGGAAAGGCACTCTCGGCGTCGGCCAAACGGAGGAGGAAGGAAGCCMGATCGGCCGAGACCAGCGAGGAACGAAAGGCCCGCAAGGCCGCAAAGAAAGCCGCCAAGCGAGAGGCGGCCGAAGAACGGGAACGGAAACAGCAAGAGGCCTGGAAAGCAGAGATGGAGAGGCGGAAAGAGATGGCGCAAAAGGCGTCCGAGCAACTCTATGGCAACGGCAACAGGCAACCGGCGAAAGAAGAACCCGAAACGGAAAACGAGCCCCCGACAAGTAACGGTGACTACGACGACGCCAAGCGGGAGTTTGAATCCGACATGGACGATATCAATGACTTAGATTAAGCTACGTTTTATGGTTATGTAATGCTAAAACTTTTGCTACGAGAATATCATTGTCGAGGCTTACTACACGTTTGCGACGATAGCTTTTTTTCTTGCGCACCATGTCCTTGTCAGTCCCTGTTTGTATTCTCCATCGTTTTTTTTTTCGGAGATATTTTCCAACAAAACCATGCCGACTATCTATTTTTCGTTTCGATTGGAACCGTGAATGTGTGGCTGCAAACTTTCGTTTCCCCCCGCCCGTCACCGCAAGCGATAGTCGACCGAAAATGCGGATTTGTTGTGCTTTCCATCGACCGAGATGGAAATGGCAATGTCCAGATCTCTTCTGTTTTTCTTGTTTGGTTTGCACGCAATGTCGCCCGCTATCCTTTCGCCGTCGCAAACTACCAGGTTCTCGGGCAGATAGAATATGGTTTGCTTCCAATGGGTATACCGGCAAAAGGGCGAGGTGGAGAATCCGATCGGTTTGTGCACCTGTGTAAAGGCGCACTCAAAGTAAGCGACCAATGCATGAACGTAATCGTTTCGGTTTGCCGTCAGTTCAAACGATGCCGCGAATTCGACGTCTTCCTTTCGACACGTCAATATGTCGAGGTGCAATATGGGGACGGCGTCCGACACAACTGCTTTCGAATCTACCACGTCGACCACCGGTTCTTTCAGGGCAATGTCTTTGATGGGAGTCATGTCGAACCCGTACACGTTATCCCAAAACTCGATCCGGTCCCGTTTCACCTGCCCGTCTTCCAGCGCGGATATATACATTACGGCCTTGTCCGGAAAAACAATCCCCGTCCCGTCTTTCACCAGCCACTTGTCCCTTGCATAGATGACGGTGTCCAGCATCGATTCGTACAACAAGAAATACCCCATCCACTCGCTGACAATGACGTCGACTTCCGGCACGGGGAGCTCGATCTCTTCGATCTTCCCCTGGATGACGGTGATCTTGTCGCCGAATCCGTTTCGCTCCACGATTCGCCGTGCCTGGTGCGCGATCGACGAGCAGTCGACGGCGTACACGTGCCTCGCGCCCACCTGCGAGGCGAACATGCTCAGGATCCCGGTCCCGCAGCCGACGTCCAGGACGATCTTGTCGCGGAAGAGATGGCCGTTCTGCTTGATGGCCATTTCGTAGGTCCGGGTGCGGACCTCGTCCTTCAGCATCTCTTCGTGGATCGCGTGGTGGGCGTAGGAATCGAAGTAGTAGTCCTTGCTGGTGCGATCCGGCTCGCCCTTGTCGCCGCCGCGGTGGTTCGGGTCCTCGCGAGCGCTCCTGTGGCTGTCGTCGTTGCTGCTGTTGCCCGCATTTGTTCCGATCTCCGCTGCTGACTCTTTCGTTTCGTTCCGAGTCGGGTGGCTTCCATCGATGTTATCATCGCACGGTAGTTTGATGCTCGCGTCCGATTCCCTCGCGGGAGGCAAAGGAGAGTCTGCAGATCCCGGAGCTTCCGACTGTTCCGTTTCTTGCGCGGAACGGGACGCCGACGAAGACGTCTCTGTCGAAATCTTGTCGTTCGTCCCTGGCTCGGGGAGCAGTTGCCGCCTCTTGGCGAGAGGTTCGTCCGTCATGGCAGAAGAAGAAGAATTACAGCACGGGGAAAATAGTGGATCGTACGGGAAAACGAACCAGTGGATCGCAGGCTCTCTGCTTTGGATTTKGATTTGGATTTGGAATGGCTCTAGAGCTGCGTTGGGTTGCGCAGAGCATTTTTATTTCACAACCGAAAACCAACGATTTTCACACATGCTTTGTGCATGCAGCGTTGAAGGGGATTCTTGCGAAAACCCGAAGGCAGTGGTCATAAAAAGAATTGATCGACCCCGCTTGACTTCTTGGAACAACTAACGGTCGCCGATCTCCGGTCTTTTTTTCGTGACACGATTCAAACTGTTTGTCGTCCATACACGAGTTCAGTTCCATCACAAAGCTTGGTGAGAGGATGGGAAAGTATAAAAAAAGAATGCAGGACAAGAAGTTACTACTAGAATGAGGATACAGTCTGCTGCAAAGTCCAAAATAATTCAGTTTCAATAAACCTCTTTCATTGTTTCTTGTTGCAGCCATAGTAGTAGTAGAAGAAGAAATGCTGCCACCACTGCTGGTGTTTGTTGCTTTGCACAGTGAACAGCTGTGGACAAACCCTGGTGCCATCAATTAGTACTAGTACTAGTAGCTAAAATGATGTTCATCCCAAACACGGCTTTGTTTGATGGACTACTCTAAAGAAGTAACTTGCTTGTGATGTGGTGACTCTACTAGTAGTAATGGTGGGAATACTAACAACAAGAACACAAGAACAAGCTGCCAATACTACTGTGAAAGTTCTTGGAGACGACAAGCATGATGCAAAACGGGGCATGATGCAAAAAGGAGCATTCGATTTTCCCATTATTGTTGAGCTAGTAGTGCACTGGTAGTAAAGGTGATATGTGCATGACACCAATTGGGGGACAGAGGAAGTGTGTGGCAAGTACAGAGTACCACAAAGTATAATACTAGTAGTAGTAGTATTACTGATGCAATATGATGAACACAGTGCCACCATACAGGTGGAAATACAATGGACTTGCATGCAAGGTATACAGTGTTGTATATTTTCAGTTCGTTCCTGGTGCTCTTGGTCAAAAAGCTCTACTATTCAGAAAAGATAGAACTGAAACACTGCAAATGATATTAGTAGTACTGCTGTGTATTACAACAAGGAACCAATCCCCGGATTTGTCACGAAGTGAGGGCTTTGTGACAGTCTCCTCCAGCGATCGTGTCCATCGTTGTAAAGCAGAAATTTGCTCTCCCAAGTTCCTGGCACTAATCAACAACGAACATCTCGTTTGGTGGCTATTTACGGGTTGACGTTAAACCTGCGTCGTCGAGCCACCAAACCGATCGCAGATCTGTAATCACACTACGTTTTTCGTGCATCAGCAAACGGTGGTTGCGAGGTTTGGGGTGCCACTTGTACCGTACGAGTGCTTGCGACTAAACCTGAAAAAATCCTTTTTGAGATCTATCGTATTATTTTTTGTTTACTTTATTTTCACCACTTCTCTACCGTAGACTGCAGATGGGGCAGCTCAAATACTTTTGAAATAGATACAACACGGAGTCCACGACAAGAACACAGACGAACAATTAATGATGATTCTGCAGTTACGACAACCGACAAACACACCACCTGTGGCAATCCATAAACAGGAACCAGTAACAACACCAAATTAAACAAGCAGGTTTGATGATGACGTGGCTTTCCTTGGGTCTAAGGCTTTGTCGGCAGTCGTTGGTTTGACAATAGCATCTTTGTCTTCCTCTAGCGAATTCTCGCTGCTCCTGGTGGATGCTACAGAATTGCAACACGAGTTGGGCAACAATGATTCCTTCAGTTGCAGAGCAATCATGTCTGAGTCGTACAAATCGTCCGGGGTCAATTCTTCCGAGCATTTCCGCTTTCGTTGCTTGCACTGGATATCCTCCGAGAAACTAGAAGAAGACGGCAACATGGTGCGACAGTACCATTTCCGAATGCGACACTCTATGAGACCCTGCGCTCTGACGGCCTTGACAAAAAGAATCGCTATTACATGAGAGATAGGCAATCGATTCTTTTCGGTAGTAGAAGAAACAGAGCAGCAAGATGATGACGCAATCGAACTCGTGTCTTGGTCGTCACTGGGCTCTTCCATATCAGAGTAGCTCGTCAAGTCCTCCTCGTTTTCTGTAGCGTTTGAAGAAGAATCATCGGTTGGTGCGGTAATAACACTGGAAGGAGAAAATGGTTGCGATTGCAACTCCTTGCTCAAACTCGCCACAACTGCTTCCCCCTTAGCAGTCGAGACCTTTCTTGTCCCAATAGACACGAATAAGCGTTGGATTTTATTCAGACATTGAGCAATGCGATACATGATTCGAAAGATGAGAATGAACACAAATTCCACCAATATCAAACTCGTTGGACGGACGTAACATCCCGACAGAAATGAATCGGGCTTCTGTTCGTATTTTCGGTCTCGATTAGCATGATCTCCCTGATACAGACCGTAAAACTCTTCTGTGATAGTGGAATAATTGTCAATCATTTTCCGACAAACGACTCTCTTTTCGTATTTGAGACTCAATTTTCGTCCGTCTTTCGACATAGCCTCTCGTCTCGATTTGTCCAAAACCAAGGATAGAGTCCCCTTGTAGTATGCTTCTGCGTCGCCGTCTTTGCATGCGAAACCATTCACACCGTGCTGGACCAAGTGGCCAGAACAACCGCCATCGACGACAACTGGTAGTCCCGACGCGGCAGCTTCCAGCGTGACATTCCCAAATGTCTCTACCGCAGAAGGAAACAAGAAGACATCCGAGGAGGCATAAGCTACAGCCAACTCGTCTCCCGACGCCCATCCCGCAAACACCGTATTGGGCAAAGACTTCATTTCGTTTTCCGAGGGACCCGCACCCACTATAAGGGCTTTGAAGGGGATCCCTTCGCGGGCTAATCTCCGCACTACGTAGGCAAATATATCGGGTCGTTTTTCCGGCACCAAACGACCAACCCAAGTTACAACAACATCGTTTGGAGCAAAGCCATATCGCGAGCGATAATCCTGGGATCTATGAGACGGATTGAAACGTTCTAGATCTACACCACGTCCCCATACTTTGAGCTCGGTAACGTTCTGCAGCCGATAGTGATCCTCCGTCATCAAATGTCTCCGGATGAAGGGGGTGGGCACGAACAACCTCTGCAAAAAATTGTATTGGTGACGTTCGTACCCCGCAAATATGTGCTTAAGCCAACCAATTCCTTGATAATGGGTAAAGTATTCTGGAATGTTGCTGTGGTATGTTCCCATGAGAGGTAGCTGCTTTTCCCGAGCATATTGGATCAGGTGCAAGCAGGTCACGTCCGGAACAGTGACATGAACGATCGTTGGTTGGAAGTTGTTTAATTTTGCCTTCACATCTTTTGATAGGGAAAAACCGATTTGGTACGAATTGTCATGATTGTTTGGATCCTGGAGGAAGGGAATCGGCATTGCATTGTCGAGAAAGATCACCGTTCGGTTCGGGTGTTTGTTCGGAAGGTGGCGGTAGCGTTGATATTCTTGATTTCCTTCCAAGTGCATATGGGTATTCTTAATGTTTCCAGAAATCGTAGATAAAATGCAAACGCTGTGCCCCTGAGCAAGTATTTCCTGCTCAATTTTTCTTAGCGTCAGTGTTACTCTGCATTTCATATTTTGTTATAGATCGGATGCATCCGGTTGTTTCGAGTTGTTTCGTTCAGTACAATGGATTTTTACACGCCATTTTTGGGCGGCAAGAATGAGGTGAAACAATGGTATAAAAAGAGACGAAAATAGCGGGAATGTTTCAATCAAGCGACAAGTGGGTGAGAAAAACGGAAGGGTAGCGTTACTCTTTCGTCCTTTGAGAGGCTCAGTGATTTCGGAACAAGGGTTACAAGGTACGGGACCAGGATCTACTTACCCATCGAGAACATTGTAACAAGTACAGTAAATTAGCACCCTGTGCCTTCTAGTTGATGGAAAATCCATCACTCACGAAATTCGGATACAGAACTGAAAGGCAGCCCTTCAGTGATTAACCGTCCTCGTATGATAGCAATGACGAGAAATTTCGATTGGATTAGAAGCCGGAAAGATATCTTATCCAGCTTTCAAGACTCTTTTGCGTTCAACTTTTCGACTGTGTTTTGTGTCTCTCAACCATTCTACGCTCCGTGGATTGTAACAGGGTTCTCGGAATAACCGTAGAGTCTTAGTGGAGGGATGCTCTGAAGTGAAAAGCAAGACTCAACGAAATTCGATGTACTGAGTCGAGGTAACAGTGCAGTACTCGTTCTGTACCGCGACAGATTCGCAATGCTATTTGCAACAGGAAAACGATATCTCGAAATAATTTTTTTCGAGGGGGATACGCTTCTTGAATCTCAAATTGTTTTGGCAGGTAGGGATCACGTAGACCTTAGTACTGATTTATTACTACCACAAGAGCAAAAAAAAGCAAGCTGGCCTTCTCAAAACCCACTGAGAATGCTTTGTTCTCCGTTGGACTCTTTTTTTTTTAAAAATAGCTCCCCAACCTGCTCGGCGAACTGAACGACTGGCCGCGCACGCTTTTCCGAAGAACATTCTGTTATTACTAAAGCCCGTCCATGCCGAATTCTAGTTGCAGTGGAACGCAATATACAGACAAGTAGAAAATAAATTGAGTGTAGTGATTGGCTGAATCGGTTTGTTATGATTGCTCTGCACGTGCCAGACCTCAGACATCCAGCGAAAAAAATGGAAGTACTCGCAGTTTGAGTAAAGTACTTTTGTGCGAGGTCCCGTAATTCTCGACTATCAGAAATCTGAACCGCAACACTGTGCACCTGTGTCGTATGAGTACGTATGTAGGTAACGGTAGAGTACAATAAGATATTATGGTAAGTGATACCGGGCAGCTTCTTCGAAAGAGCGAAAGGTGGACGAGGCGTGCCACGATCTGCACGGTCAAAACGAATGCTTGTTGAACAAGACTGAAATATCAATATCCTCTTACTCTTCTATCAATTGTCACAGTACCAACATGGCGAAAACCGTTGCAGATCATACCAAAAAAGTAGCACAATGCATTCTCAAAACTGCTGTCACCACGCTCAACAAATTGACTACTAGTATGGGAATTGCAATATCTCCAGCAAAACAACAAAGCACCCCCAGCAGCAGAGAAACCAAGGGTGCTGGTGGCTGCTGGTGGTGGTGGCAGTGCTGGTACTACTGCTAGTAGTAGTAGGAGTCACTAGTAGTAGTAGTAGCTACTAGCAGCCAGCAGCAATACTGGAGCAAGAAGGAGAGGAATAACATACTACTACCACCAAGCATACTATGTCACACAAACTGGATCTGTAGTATTCTTGTGTGTTTCACGCAGTTGATACTACCAAAGAAGTTTCAATGTCCAGCCTTAGTTTTTCCTGATTGGATAAAAATTTGGAAAAATCCTTCACAACTCCGTAGTACGACCAGAACATATTTCTGGAACGAGCATTATTTTACTCCAAATTATCATAGGTCAATGCTGGTGAAAGCATGAAAAAAACTGATCCCTCAGATGGAACTTACTCCTTTGTTAAAACTCTGCCCTTTGTCATGCCTCCCCCCTAAGCTAAAGGTAGTATTCTATCAAAACTGTCAAGGCTCACGAGATAGGAAAAACCAGTGTCCCATATTTTACAGTGCCAAATGAGACAAAATGTAAGGCTTCATCACGTCAACGAAACTACTCACTCATCTTAGTCTCAGCAAGAAAGACTGCTTCCAGTATTATATTTATGTCGGTGATGGGACCCACAACTTTAGTTTGTTGTTGTTCAAAACTTCAAAGGATAATGTTGGCGTTAGTCAGTGGTTTACTTTAATTAATACCCAAGATGGTCCATCTAGTGGCATGCCAGCACAGAATCTTGACAACGAAGTTATGTATAACCCTTTAGTTGAAGAAGTTGATGGTGCGTTCTTGATAGATTCTGCAATGGAATCTGTTGATTCTGATCTTGACGATGATGTTTTCTATGAACCCGCTCATCATGAGGAGACCTCTGACTCTGTTCTGGTGGTGGATGTGAGTATTCAAAACACCCTTTGATCATTGATTGTTGTTGCCACCCTCGACGAAGGTCAAAATGAAGTTAATAAAGATCATGAGAGACCACAATATACCCCTGGTTACCAAAAGGGAGCTACATCAATGGGCTATTGAATTGGAGAGGTTCCCTGGTTTTACCTGGAGTACTGGAAGCAGTTTGATCAAAACTTGCCAATCTGTTTCAGATGATTGATACCAAGCAGCTCATGAACTTTGTGGTGATGGTTTTGTACTGCAGCTTATTGAATGGTATTCAAGCAATGAAGTTGGTGACAAAGTAATCTACATAAGGTCCTTTAGATGCACATTGCAATCTCTTTTAACCAATTTTTCATTAATCAAAGAAGAATATTTATCTTTCCCCAATCAAAAGAACCCCACTTCACCATGCCGAGTTCCTGAATTAATGGCAGACTCCCTCATCTGTGAACTTCACCATGGCAAATGGTGCATTGAAACTTGGAAAAACACAAGAGAACTGACACGGGGAGTAGCAAAAATCTTCTCTTTTGGGTACACCCCTCGTATAAATCAGAAAGTGGACAACAGTGCAATGTTTGGTTCAATTGGGCTTATTTTTATTGCACCTCCTCAACAAAAGGGGAGAGTATCCCATGGACGACAACGGACATCCAGTTCTGAAGCAGTATCCCTGCCTGATACTTTGTTTTCTTGACATCAAGCAATCAATAGCTACTAGGCAATATGTTGGTAAGCACATTTGACCTTCACGTCCCTGGGTATTACGCAGTTGTCTGCTGTTTTCAGGACAAAGAATGTATCAGTAGCTGCAGGTCTGGAGCTAGTGGCTTATCCGTTGGCTTTGTAGGGAAGGGCACTCTATGTGGTTGCTTATATCTATTTCCATGCTCCAGCATTTATTCAGAGGTTGCCATTGTGCATAACAAAGGAACAACTGAGGAATATTTTGTCCTTGGGAACAGGGGTGAAGAATGGCTTACCCATTTCAACACAATATTGTCTGGAATGAAGGATACAGAACCCTAAAAGATCGTGTCAGACAAAAAATGACAGTCTTTTTTCCTTCCCAAGATCAGAAACTTTTTTTGGTTTTTCTCTTAAAAAATCAAATGATCAATGTATTAGCAATCTATCAGAATATGA
The DNA here is from genome assembly GCA_900660405.1 of Pseudo-nitzschia multistriata. Taxonomy (NCBI): domain Eukaryota; phylum Bacillariophyta; class Bacillariophyceae; order Bacillariales; family Bacillariaceae; genus Pseudo-nitzschia; species Pseudo-nitzschia multistriata. Next base: position 196,715 of record CAACVS010000236.1, on the reverse strand, counting down.
ATGTATGTAAAGAAGAATTTAAGATACTATAGTATTTTAATAGTTTATGATAAACAAACTTAGGTGCCGTCAGTCATCAGAGATATAATTGCTTCCTTGATGACTTCATCCTTGTCGTAATCCTCAGTTGTTTCTTTCAGCATTTCATCCGTCATAAATGATCAATACCATTTCATCTGCTTCCTTTTTGACAAGCACATAGCTTTTGTCATAAAAGCTTCCCATACTACAAGACTGTTGCATTCACTCTCCAAACTAAGTTGATTGTCATCTATGTCCCTCACTCATTTATGTTTCTTGTATCAAGCAAACTCCTCCTCCCAAAACCATGGGGAATGGGCACCTACCTTGCATTTGTAGAGACAATATATTTCTTTCATCACTCTCCATAATCTATCATCCTTCATTACCTTCCATCCGTTAAAGTCCCATGTGATATGACTACCAAAATCCCAACATTTGTTATCCTCCCCCCACTCCTCAACTCTGAAATGGCAGGTCGAAACCCTGCATTGCCCCAACGCGTACATTTCTTGACAACAGTCCTAGCAAGGGGGGAAAGAAAATTCCACCTTTTTCTGTGGGTATGTTTGCCCATTTGCATCCAACTCTCTTCTGTCAGATGATTTCAGTCCATTGCCAATGTTGTCGTAGCATTCCTTGTATTCAGAGTTTGTCAGCGCAGTATAACCACACAAAAGGTAGTACAGAATGATGCCCAATGCCCAAACATAAATGTCCTTGTTTATTTTATATCCATTGTTGTTGTACTTGGTGCATAGTACATACTTGGCCACATAGTTGACAGCCTTGTGGAAAATAATCCTTGACTCAATTTCGTCAAAATGTCCCATTCTGCTGTTAAGTAGTTGTTTCCTTGTGAGGTTGCAACCATTCAGATTTTCCAGTACCTTCAAGAAACCATTTTTTCAACATAAATCATCATAATTCACCGTTCCATAATGATACTGCAACGGATACGTACGCATGTACTGTATTGGAAGCATACATACTACATACGATGCTCCCTCGGAATGGATGGACATAACATTCCTACCTACATATCATAAGGTACTATTCATATATATCCATCATACGATCCATCGTACCAAGGATCCTAAGAGGTCCAAGATATCGAGAGGTAGATTACCTTGCGAAGAACAAAGATGTCACGAGTTCGGAATAGTAAGAACCCCGTGTAGATTCAGTACCAGCAGATCTACACAGGGTTCTAATCAGAACTCTGGAATTCTCGTGAACGTGCACAATAATCTTCACAATAATCTTAATCTTATAATTTTGATTTCATACACACTTAAACATACTAAGAGTACACGTATGTCGTGCACAGTAATTACTACCTGTTTGATGTGTATCAAATTAATCAACCCTAAAAAAATCACCGAATAACTGAATCGACCATGGTGAAAACAAATGAGAGCAACTCCTCTTCCAAACAACATCGATACTCACTGCACTCAAATCAATCATGTCTCAGCCTTGAGAATAACTTCAACAAAAGTGACCTTGAGAAGGTTACCCTTTTGTGGATCATCCAGCCAGAACAGAGACCACCGGGAGAGGAGCAAATCTAAGAACAATTCAAATCCCTGCTAAGAAGCTAAAAAGAAACTGCTCAGTTTTCTCCGGACAATATGGAGTGCAGGAACTATTCCATATTCAGGAAGACTTTGAGGAGGCAATAGATGATTTGGAATTGATGGACAGACAGATAGATCAGAAATGGGTAATGGTCCTGGCCCATTGACCAAGGCAGAACTGGAACAACATGTGGAAAGGTACTGACAGATTGAGAATAGGGAGAAACACCAAGGAGCAATGGAAACAGGCCCTCAATGCCTTCAGAGAATTCTACACACCATCAAAACGAGCCAGAGATAAGGCCATTGAATACCTACAATCAGATGCCATACAGAAGCCCCATGGAATCACATGCCAGCAAGCACACGCAGAAAGCATTCTCATTTGTTGCAACATGATAGCCAACCTCCTACATGGTATTAGGGATCCCCTGTCCGAGAGGGTGATCAAGGAGATTTGCTTTAAGTCCTTCCCCAGCGCTTGGCAAGATAAATTTATCAGTTGTGGGAAAGATATCCTCGAAGATTCAACTCAGCAAATAGTTAAGTTCATGACAGACCAGAAAGGACTCGCAGACAGGAATGAAAGGAACCAATCGAGGAAAAGACCAGCAAATGACGCAGGACATGGAGGAAGGAGTGGAAAGCAAAGAAGACAAAACAGCAACAGCAACAGTAACAGCAACTGCAACAACAATGACCAACAAAATGAAAGGCAGAATAAGATCAATGCAAGGCMCTGTAGAAAGCACAATGGAGAACACACCTGGGGAGAATGTCCGTTCAACAGGAAGGGTAACAATTATCAAGGAGACAGTCAGAGAAATAACAATAACAACCAAGGGAACAATCAGGGAAGCTCAAATTCAAGCAGCAAGACATATACACCAGGTACCTATACCCTCAATGAATGCAGCCAGCTAACTCAAATCCAACAACAGTCTCCATGCCAACCCCAAACTTATCAACGTACACAAGTGCAGAATGGGGGATCCAGTTCAAGTGGAGGTCCTCCTAGCCACGTCTCCCTACAATCCAACAGCAATGCAGGATCGACAGTCTGATTTCATGGACTCAATCATCAGTGGTGACAAGTACCAAATCCAGTAAAAGAAACAGAAGCCTTCTTTGCATTGCCTCTGACACCAACTACTTGCTCACCAATAGAAAGTCTTGAATTGTTGGGTCTTGATAATGAAGATGCCCTTAAGAATCCTACGACAAACACCTTAAGAGCTCTGAATCCAGATTTGCTTCCAGCTGTAATCCTTGTTTGCAAAACAATTCAAGACCTACCAACAATAACTACATTCAGAGTTCTTTTGGATAGTGGAAGTACTATGTGCCTGATTCACGAGCGTTGCCTTCCATCGGGAACAGTCCCCTTCAAGGATAAGGTCAGCTCAGTCACCACAACAGCTCAAGGAAGCTTCGATACATCCAAATATGTTTTCATATCCCAAATACAATTGCCCAAGTTTGGCAATGGCAAATACATAAGAGGAATCAATGCAAGGCTCTTCTCTGCTCCTTGCAACTATGATGTGATTCTTGGAAGAGCCTTTCTCCGAATGACCGGGATAGATCTCTTCTTTTCCAAGCACACCATTCAATGGCTAGATTCTTCCATAGAGATGAAGCCATCAGATCATTTTAATAATCCCCAGCAAGTGGCTGAAGCCATGTGGCTGGCAGAGGATAATGAACTCCTGGATGGTGGATTCCTAGAGTTTCATCTACTCCCAAGCTGCCGACAACAAGACTGCAGACATGCAGCCAGTTCGGACAGTTATTTAGCAGGCCCGACCAGCACTGCCAGAGCTGCTGGTACAGAGCTCAATAAAATACTGGATGCAAAATACCAGGGAGTGACTCCAAAAGAGATCGCATACCATCAGGAGCATATGAATGACTCAGAAAGACTAGCATTCCAGGAGATGCTAGCCAAACACCCAGAGTTGTTTGATGGCAAACTTGGCAGATATCGTCCTCACGAAAGAATCCGCATTCATCACAAAAATCCTATTTGGTTTGGATGTTGAAGTCTACTACATTGACGATATGGGTATCTGGTCTCGTGGGCCCTCCTTCTTCACTCAGCATCTTTCACTGGTGGATCCAGTCCTACAGCGATTAGCTGAAAATGGAATGAAATGCAACCCCTTGAATGTGAGTGAATGAGCTCTAAAATGTACCATTGCTTGCTTAGATTGTACTATTAGTAGTAGTAATAGTAGTACTAGTAGTACCACCATTTGTCTCCTGGTAGTACTAGTTCCACGTTGAGGTAAGTATCGTACCGTACATGCTGTACGGTACGACGATGATGACTTGTACAAGACAATCGTTGGCAAACTCGACCATCTCGTGCTTTTGTTTTTTGCCATTGTAACCATTCCCAGCACATTACTTCAATTCTACCAGCGTTGTCCACGGTTTACTTTTCATAACCGTTGAACCGAAAATGAAAGCGCCCTCACAGTTGTTCTTTCCTACAGTACGTACCGGCACGAAACCAATTACGAGTTCTACTGGTACTTTACTAACTTCACTGCCCAAAATGGAAAGTAAATGCGAAACTGGTAACATCTCCATCAAATAACAAGAAGTGAGACGAACTCGCCGTCTTTAGACGAGCGGGATGACTATTGATTTTGGAACACAAGAAGAAAGATCGCATTGAATCAGGTTGTTTGAATCAGCTTCAGCGACGAAGCGAAAATTGAGGAACAATTCCTGTAAACTAGCACCAAAAGGTCACTAACAGAGAAGAACAATTCATCCACTATTATAGCTGTGTTCTTTGCGCTTTCCTGTTTGGTACAACACGTCCAGTCTTTGGTTGTCGGAACCGGTACTGAAGGAAAAAGACAATTATGGAACCTGCTTCCGAATTACAGTCGTCTTCGTCGTCCTCTTTCTTACCAAAATCTCGGGCAGAAGAGACATTTGCGAATGCTGAAGCGGACGCAATCGAACGCTGGTTGACGTCTCCAGCAAAAACGACGACAACATCTACGGGCACCCCATCGCATGCAACTAGGCTACCGAAGACGACCATCACAGATATAGCTATCCGGAGAAGAAGGCAACTACAGGACGAGAAATATCAGCAGCAGCAATCGCTACCAACTTCACCGCAGCACGAGGAACAACAGGACGACAAAGCAGGAAATGCGACAAGTGTTTCTCCACGTTCCTCTCTACGCCGCAGCAAGTTACTACGGAAGCAGCGGGAACGACAGAGGCAATCACTTCAACGGAATCTCCCTGCTGCTACTGTGGAGAAGACCGGAAAAAACAAACCACCAGCGTATTGCCACCAAACAGCAGTCATGGCAATGAGAGCGATGGACAATGTCAGCCATAAACATTATCAATCTCATTCTCATTTTGCTGCGAAAGACCCCGTCACAGACGATACTTGTGACGGAAAGGAAACGAAAAACAGCACGAACATAGCAAGGGTTGAAGATAATGCGTTTTCCTTCGAGGATACCCATGATGTTACGACTGCTACTTCTTTAGAGAGTAATGACGAATACCTCCAAGACGACAATTTCCGCAAAGAAAGCTACAGTCGATCGTTTTGTGATTCTAGCAATGTAAACAGCAATCCAAAAGTTTCAAATTTTCTCCCCAATACAACTGCGAAGAAAATATCCCCAACGAAGACAACTCTATCCGTCGCGACAACCGAGGCGAGCGACCAAAAGAAACACCCGACCGTTCAACATTCAACGAGTGGCGTTATTATTGCCTCTCCAGGGATCGAAGCCATTCGACGCCGCCGCCAACAGCGACTGCAGCAACAAGCTGAGTTAGAAAGAGAAATGCGAGAACTAGAACGTGAAGAACAGGGACTTATAATGGCCATAAGAAGGGCAGAGGGAGCATCGACAGCGGCGGTCCCACATGACGAGGTTGATAAAAATCACAGAAAGGGCAGTGCCACCCCATATTCGTTCCCAGAAGCAAAACAATCATTCGACACGACTCCCGCACTTTCACCTCTAGCGAGACTACGTCAAACTCACAATATAGATAGCAACAGCACTACCGGAGGCAAACGTATTGTTTCTGTCTCTCCAACAAAAAAGATTCACTTGCTAAAACGACACGATGCTAGCGGCGGCGACAGTCCACTTTCGAAGACAGCCCGTCCTTTGGTAGGACAAGACGTAACACTTGTTGACGATCCTTCATCTACCGAATTGGACAGTACTGTGGGAAGAGATACTCTCCGTCGCCAGGAGGAGAACGCAGCAAGCTCAGAGCAACTCCAACTCTTACGGCAGCAATCATCGAAGAGAATCACAAAGTATAAGAGCGAAGGTGATCATGAACAACACCTTGAACAACAACAAAGATCATTCGCCACTGCCAATGGTTCGTATCTTCCAAATCCACCTCTCAGGAAACTGCATCCTTCTCGGGATATCGAGAATGAACACTCACCAAAGATAAATGAACAGCTGATAAGAGAAGGACAGCGGCAACCTGAAGGAGAAGACGCTAATTCGCAACCAGACCCTCATCGAAGGCCTAGAACCTATAATTCGCATCATCTTGATCACCTTTCGCAAAACGATAAAACCCAAATCGAAGTTTCGAACAAGAGTGTGAACACGGATAGTTTTGACTCGAAGGCCAACAAAAATAATACGATGCGCATCAAAGCAGCAGTTGCCAGATCGCGATTGAGCCGCAATGGAAGCAAAAGTAATTTATGCGACGATGCTTCTGGATACAATTTGATAAGCGACGACCCTGTGTTGAAACAACATTTTCAAAGTGCTAGTTTGTCGTGTTCGAGTGTGATCACTACGGCCACCTCCACAGTGAGCATCGCAAGTACCGGAGGCAGTTCCAAAAGCAACAACAGCCAATATACTTTCGAAAGTAACGACGGTGAAAGCAGCATCGATAGCTCCATGACTGAAGACGATACAACGGCAATGACATCCATTACCGAACAAGACGAGGAAAAAAGACTGCAAGCGATGAAAGCGGTGGCGAACGAGACTTCGATAGCAGCACCGTCGCCTCGTGATACGGAAACCAGTTTTGGTAGCCAAGCCGAGACGGAACCAATAGGTAATCTTTCGCACCGTCCCCCTCGGTTGGCAAAGCACCACCCCCAACACCAGTTTTCGGTACCAACACATTCTGGTTCCACGAATCACCTGAACACAGCACCAGTAACGATGAGTGCAGATAACTCGGGATCGGTACTGACTCGATCCGAGAAGATCATTCCTCCAATAGACAAAAATTCCATGGTTGTGAGGCTTGAAGGGAAAAACCGAAACCAGGAATCTTCGGTCGCTAGATACGGAAGAAGTGGGGAATCGGCAATGGCTTTGATTGTGCAATCGACCACTGGAACCGCCACCGGGGGTTCTTCCGCTATCACTCGAAGAACATCCGAGCGAGAGCTTGCGAAATCCAACTGGATCAAGCTTCACGTTTATGATCTAGTTGCGGACGACACACAACTCGATGTGTACGGATGCCATTTCCCTCTCGGGCAAGTTTTCAACGCTTTCAACTCGAGCTTGCATTCCATTGGAACAGGTGCCTACCACGTAGGTGTCGAGATCGATGGGGTTGAGTACGCGTTTGGTGCAAACAACACCAAGGATTTGACAGGTGTCTTTACTTGCACGCCGAAAAACTCACCGGGCTATCAATACAGGACCACTATCGACTTTGGACACCGGTTGGTGACGAAACGGTATGGCAAACGAGAAGAAGCGGTAGACGGAAGGGACGTTATTCGAGGAATGGCCAGGGAGTACCTAGGGCTCGACTACGATCTGCTCCGAAAAAACTGCTGTACGTTCGCCCGCGATGCCTGCATCCGGCTCTGCATAAAGGAGGAAGAAATCCCGTCGTGGTTCCACAACCTTGCGGAAGCGGGCGCGGCAACGCAAGACGCGGCGAACTTTACCCTGGCGCCCATTGCGCAGCTATTTTCTGGCGATCAGGTGGAAAGATTCACAGACTACCTGAACGAAACGCCTCTCGACAAGAAGGCTATACGGGATGCTCCCACGGAAGAGAGGAGAATGGAAGAGCCCATCGAGCACGGTGCATACCAATTCTGAGCTCTCCCAGGTGTTGTCATCTCGGTTGTGAATTGCAACAACACATAGCTACGCATCTTGTTTTCTTTTTTTCCAGTTTTAGCGTGTGGGTAGGTAGCTGCATACTAAACGAAGAAAGGCGAAGCAATATGAAAATTGCTCGCAGTGCCTAACATTGAGGGGCATTTTTGTTGTCATAAAATGGTTATGATACACTTATGGGTTACCTAGTAGAACAATAGAACGGCACGAAGGCAAGAACAATCTAGTTTGCTGGCATTTTTCAAATACATTAGTGGACGCAATTATTCTTAGTCTATTGAAAGGCTCCCCGAAACCATCTTCAACCAAACAACTTCGTTTCGTTTCGATTCGTTTCGTCTCGTCCCATTCACCCCATGGCGTCCAGGGCAGCGATGATTTCCGCAAATGATGGCCGCTCGGACGGGTCTTTCTTGGTGCACGACTTGATGAGCGCGTGCAGGCCGGGCGGGCACCACTTTGGGATCTCCGGCCGCTTGTCCCGGTTCAGGACGGCAAGGGCGCACTGGATCGCCGTCATTCCCTCGTAGGGGCATTCCCTCGACAAGAGCTCCCAGACGATGATCCCAAAGCTGTAGACGTCGGCCCGCTCGTCGTAGCTCCGGTTGGCGAGGACCTCGGGGGCCATCCACTGGACCGTCCCGCAGTTCGCGGTCATGCTGCGGGCCTGGGCCTTGAGCCGGCTGAGGCCAAAGTCGCAGACCTTGGTGGTGTAGCTCTCGTCGAGCAGGAGGTTGGCGCTCTTCAGGTCGCGGTGCAGAACGGGCGGGTGGCCGCTGTGGAGGTAGGCCATGCCGCGGGCCGCGCCGCAGCTGACCCGCTTGACGAGTTCCCACGGCCAGGTCCCCCTCGGTGGGATCGGCGCGGAGATTTCCGTCGTGGCCCGGAGGACGCTCCCGCTGCTCGTCGGCGGGACGCCGTGGTGGCTCGGAAGGTACAGGCTCAACGGCCACGAGCCGTTGGGGGTGCCGTCGGAAGCGGTGTAGGGCGGCATGAGGGGGAGCCGCAGGGAATCCCAGACGGAACCGTTGGCAGCAAGCTCGGTGATGATGGCGCGGTTGGGAGGAGTCATGCAGGCACCCATGTAGAGGCAGATGTTCGGATGGCGCATGCCCTTCAAGAGGTTGATCTCGGCCTTGAATTCTTCCAGTATGGCTTTTGCAATGTGGGTGTTCTGTGCCGATCCCGTCAGCACCTTCACGGCCACCGGGGTCCCCCTCCAGGTAGCCTTCCAGACCTGACCAAAGCCACCCCCTCCGATGACCTCCTGGAGCTGCAGCTCGGCAAAGTCTATGCTCGACTGGAGCGACTTTGCCGAATCCGTTGCCATGGTGAGGTTTTGTCGCTTGTGAACGATGCTCTTGCGGGGGTCGTCGCTCGGGATGGACACATCGGTGCTTTCCCCGGAAGCCGGGCGGTTCGAGGCGCTCGACTCGTAGTCGGGGGCCTCGCGCGGCTGGGACTGCGATTCCTCGTCGTCGGGGAGGCCGAAGGGATCCCCGACGACCTCGGTGTCGTTCCAGTGGGTCGAGTTTCCCGTTTCCATTTCTACCAGCCGCAGCTCGTCCAGGAGGATCGATCGCGGCGGGGGGCTGGCGGAGCGCACCGGGGGGGTCAGCCCAACGTCGAGAGAGCCGTCGGGGGGCACCTTCAGGTGCGGCAGAAAGGGGATGGTGGTCCCCTCCACCGCGCCCTTGCTTCCGGCGCAAGAATCGGCGACCTCCGGGGCCATGGGCATCAGGGCGGCCAGCTCCAGGCTCGGCTCGGAGCCGTCGCAGATGGCGATCGTCTTTCGGACGTTCCCGATGAGGGGGGTCTCCTGGAAGTCGGAGTTCCCCGGCGTCAGCATTAGGGATTTCTGGTGCAGGGCAGCGGAGGCGATGGAATCCCCGAGGACGGATTTCGGGAGCACCGGCGAGTGGTGGGAGGAAAAGGACCGGCTGGACCAGGCCTCGGACGCGGAAGACGCTTCTTGGTGCCCCTCGCCGCTGCCGTGGCGGTGGTGCTCCCCCCGGTGGCCCTTCGTGTCGGCGTCGGCGTTTTCGTTGTCCTTTTCGTTGTCGTTGCCGCTGTCGCCCGAGAGACGCCCGGCGTCTGCGATCGAGGCAAAGGACGAGAACCGGGACGCGGGGTCCGCCGGGAGGCGGCTGGCCCCGAGCTCGGTGGTCCGCTTCGAACGGCTTGCCTCGGCGGGTGCGAGGAGGACCATTGGATCCAGCGCGGTGGCCCCCTTCTGCGGCCGCGGCAGGTGCTGCCACCCCGTTCCCGAGGCAAACCGGTCCGGGGTGTGGGAGGGGGTCCGGAGCCTGGGCTGCGACAGCGGGTGGGTCCCGGTCCCCCTGCCGGGCGTCGCGGCCCGCGGCCTTGCACCGCTGCCCACGCTGCTGTACGAGCTCATGGGGCTCACCCCCCGCTGGGGGTGCTTTTTCCGCGCGGGGAACTTGTAGGTCGGGACGACCCCCGCCGCGCCCTGGGCCCTCGCGCCGGCGCTGGCACCCGCGGTGGTGGCAGCACCCGTTGTGGCAGCACCCGTTGTGGCAGCACTCGTAGTGGCAGCACCCGTAGTGGCAGCACCCGCACCCGCACCCGCGTAGTAGTCGTAGTGCTGCGGCTGGGGGTCCCTCCCCGCCGCCCCCGTCCTGCGGTGGCTGAGGTCCTGCCCCGCCAGGTGGGAATCGGGCTCCCGGTAGTACTCGTTCGAGTGGTAGACCGACGAGCTTGCGGTTCCCGTGCCGTGGGTGTGGCCGTGGATTGGATGGTTGCTCCCGCTGTTGTTGCTCCCGCTCCCGCTCTTGTGTTGGCGGTCGTAGTCGTAGTCGTGCTCGTAGTCGTAGTCGTATCCGTACCCGTATCCGTTGTGAGGGTCGTAGTCGAAGGGATAGGGGCGGTACTGGGGGGATCCGTAGTCGTAGTCGCCGTTGGCGTTGCCGTCGCCGCTGCTATTGCCGGTTTTGCTGCTGCTTCCGGTGTGGTGGTGTTGGTGTTGGTGGTTCCCCATCGAGAAGAGGCCCGCCCCGTCCTGGATGGGCTCCTCGTCGTCGCTCCACTCGTCCGTCTTTTTCTTCCGGAGCTTCTGGATCCTCCGCTGCCTCTGGCGCCTCCGGTACTGGTAGGGCCGGGACTGGCTCCCGTGGCGGCCGCTCTTGGTCCTTCCCTTCCCGTTGCAGTGGTCGTGCCGGATCATCATGATCCTCCCCACGGAGGAAAACTCGGCGACAAAGTGCAGGGCGATGCCCACCACCACCACGACCCCCAGGCCGTAAAAGACGAGGGAGGAGGCCTGCCACTGGCCGGAGGCGTCCATCTCGTTCATCGCGGTTTTCGCTGCGCCCGCATCCGGGCCCAGGCCCAGCTCCCCCGGCGCCAACGTGCCCGGGTCCAGGTTCAGGTCCAGGTTCAGCGCGACCGCCGCCGCGTCCCTCGCCAGCAGGGGGTCCTCGATGCGGTGCAGGATCTCTTCCCGGGCCGCCAGCTGCTCCGGGTCGTGCTTTTCCCGGTGGTGCCGGAGGTCCTGCCGCCCGTGGTAGGCGTGCCCGTGGGCGTGGTTGCCGTTGCTTCCGCTGTTGTGGTGGCTGTTTTTGTGTTTGTTTTTGTGGTTGTTGCCATTGTTACCATTGTTGCCATTGTTGCTGCCCCGCAAACGGGAACCGTCGTCGTTCGGGGTGCCGTCGTGGACGTCGCCGTCGCCGATCCCGGTGATGTAGTGCGGTGTCGTCCGTGGTCGCTTTCCCATCCTGGCAGAGCTGGGTTCGGCTGCAACGCGGTGTCGTGGATGCCTCGCAGGCTTCGGTCCCGACAACTATCCCGTTCCGTTCCGCTCTGCGGTTCGGCGGTGCCGTTTGTTGTTTTTGTTGTTTGTTGTTCTTTGTTGTTCTTTTGTCTTTGTTGCCTGTATCCACAGCGAACCACAGCCGGCTAAAACGAATCGAATCGAATCGAATCGATCGTTCACGGTGCCGAATGCGAATGCGAATGCGAATCAAGTTCGATAGGTTTGGATAGGATTGGATTCGATTGGATTCTGTTCAGATTCCTCCTGCTGCACTGTATCGAATCCAATTCGGTTGAATCGAGCGAGACCCAGCGTTCGATTCGATGTCTCTCTATTCCTACCTGTCTCTCTCTCTCTCTCTCTGAGTGTCCCTCTGGTTGGCGTTGAAGTGCTCTTGCACGGTAGTACGGTGTTGAATACCGAAAAGGGATCCTGTTCGGAAGGACTGAGGCGTTCCGTTCCGTGCCCTGCCGTGCCGCGCCGTATTGTAGCAATCAACGCAAGACACGATGCTTCTGATCGACACCGCACCGTTAGAAACTACGTACTGTAGCTAACTAGGTAAAGTAGGTATTTTGCTTCGTCAAGTACTACCGTACGGTACGTACGGAGGAATCAGATGGATCAGACTCGTACCAACAGTGCCTTACTACTGATTACTGCTGATAGTTTGTACTTTCGTTGATTGATTCATTCCCTACTTACCGTAGTTTACACGAAGTACCGTACCGTACAGAGAGGGGGGGGGTGTGGGGATCGTATTTTTCTTCTGATGCATGTTTCCAAACAGTCATCATCCGCCATGCCCGTATGGTACGTACCGGTACGAAAAACTACGAACAACATACCGGCACCATGCAACGGTACGTATGCATGGCATGGAAGCGCGGTACGGTATGTTGTTTCACTGTAAGCTGTCCGTACCGTACGGTATGGTAACTACTCGTACGCATGGAACCCTATGGTAGTCGTATGTACTCGTATTCGTCCGACCAGGCTCGCACGTACCGGCCCGTACGGTAGCATACGTCCTGTATCGTTGACGGTTCTCGTCGCAGAGCACCTCACCGTATCGTATCGTAGGCCTCGTACTACTACGCACGTTTCGAACCATTTGCATCGTACAGTGGGTACCTCGTACCTACTTCCGGTAATGGTACCGTACGTACACGTGTAGTCTTGATTCTTGATGGGGCATTACAGGATGGACTTTTTTTCTACAGTACTTCTACTCGTATTTTTGTGACCACAGGACTTCCCGGGTGTTCGTACGACTATCGTATCATTCGGCACTGGACCGCAGACCAGAGTTTACTCACGTAACCGTAGATGACTTTTCCTGTATTATTTATGACCATACTTATGGGCTGCGACGGTTTTGTGGGGTACGAGTACGTACGTACGAGTACCGATTGATTCGTGTCAACCGAAACCCCAACAAATTTTTGACGCCGGTTCCCATCGGTCGTTCGTGGGAAAATGACCCTTCTTCAAGTGGTGAAGGATTTTTTAAATTGCCCCTTCAACCGGTCCGATAAATCTTGACGCACCAACCCACCGAGAACCTTCCCCGGTTGCGAATCCATCCCACCACTCCCGCTGAAGAGCATACTGACCGTACGGTAGGGGGTCATTTGTGACAGCCCCGTTTGCGAACGCTCGTTCTTTCCCATCAATCCCACCATACACCAATCCATGTTGTGGAACGGTCCGATCCGTACTCGTATCCTCTGTGTGTCGTGTACTGTACTTTACGGTGCGTACGGTACAGTATGCACTTTTTGGTAGGAGAAAAACAGACCATCCCAAGGAAGTGCCTCCGTACGACACGCACCTCCGCATGCGGCCGGCACGAATCGTAGGTACCGTACTGTACCGTACGGTATGGTATCGTATCGTACGGTATGTTCTTTCGCTAGAACGCTAAACTGAACCGTGCGATCCCATTCCTTCCTATGGCGAGGAAGCCGGGAATTCCATAGTTCGTGCTGTGCCGACCAAAACCCAACACACAACACTACAGTACTGGACACCGGCCATCGATCCACACACACTGCCGCACCTGCGAAGCGCTTACGACACATTGCATCCAGGCCACCGAGGAGGGAGACAGACAGAGAGACCAAAAGAAAAACTCGCACTCGCATTCGCATTCGATTCGATCCGACACGGTTCGACAAAAACACGCAACGCCACGAAAGCCTCCTTTCCCCGAAGATCCCCGCACCGCACCGCACCGAAGCAAAGAAAAGCAAAGCAAAGCAAAACAAGCAAACCATTCGATGGGGAAACCAAGGATCCAGTGGGCCGAGGTGCTGGTCACCGGGACCAAAATCACCCCCCGGTACGAAGACCACGAGATCGACGACCTCTTCTACCAGGAGGACGAGATCGGCGAGATGCGGCACACGGCCTTTATGGTCGAGTGCGGCATCGAGGAGGACCCGCCCGACGGGCCGGACGTCCCCCCCGTGCCGTGGGGGGAGGCCCTCGCCAAGCTCCGGGAGGAGGCGGCGCTCGTGGCCCCGGCGGAGCCTCCCGCCCGGCTTCCGCCGCTGACGAAACGGCCCCTGCAGAGGGAGCTCCCCAGCCGCTCGCGGTCGACGACCGCCATCGGGAGACTGGCGGTCGAGCTCTCCCCGGGCCAGCACCGGGCCGGCACGGGCACCGGCAGGCCGTCGCTGGGCTCCGTCCTCGAGGAGCACCGGTCGCCGGTGGCAGCGGCTTCGGGTTCGGATGCGGCAAAGGCTCTCGTCGCACGGCCCCCCACCCCGCTCCCGCCGCCGCCGATGGCCGTCCCGGTGGCACCGCCGCCGTCCAGGGCAGAGCCCCCCCGCAAGGCCCTTTCCAGCGACGGGGTCAAGGACATGGGCCTCAGCCTGGCCTTTGCCAGGATCGATCGGATGGCGATCCAGCAGCGGGAGGCGGAGGCCAGGGATACACCGAGGAGGGTGCCCAACCGCAAGCTCTGCAAGACGCGCTCGGGGACCGTCGCCCTGTCGGCCAAGGAGGTCGACCGGAGGGTCATGGCCCTCTCCCTCGACGGCATCCTCAACGAGACGAAAAAGGGCCGGCCCGCCCCCGTGGTCCGCAAGATGGTCTCCAGCAAGTCGGGGACCCTCCACAAGGCGCGCAAGAAAAACTCCAAGAAGACCGGGACCGACAAAAAGAAGGACGCCAAAAGCAAGACCAGCAAGAAAGAGAAAGAGAAGGCGACTACGCGGGCCTCCAAGACCGGCAAAAAGACCAAGGTGCCGATGGAGATCACCGACGACGAGGGGGGCAGCAGCCCCAAGGCCAGGTCGTCCTCCCGAACGTCGAGGTCCAAGTCCCGGGACAAAGACAAGAAACCAAAGGACAGCAAGGCCGGCAGAAAATCCGTCACGCGGCAAAAAAGCGAGAGCTCGCGGACGACCACCTGCGTCTCCGACGACGACGACGAGGAATTCCTGCAGTTCCTCGAGGACTTTGCCTCGCCGTCGGACGAGGAATCCGTCTTTAGCAGCGACGTTTCCATCTCCACCTGCTACGACAGCGACTCCTCCTTTGAGCACCGCATGCCCCTCCGCGAGCGGCTGGCCGCAAGGGCACCCAGGGCACCCGTGCGGCGCCGGTCGCCCTCCAAGAAAAAGAGCTCGGGGAAAAAAGCGGCCTCGTCCCGCAGCGGCTCCGACACGGACGAAACCAAGGCCAAAAAGAAGAAAAAGAAAAAGAAGGGAGCGGGCTCGGACTACGACAGCGACCGGAAAGACCCGGAAAAGAAAAAGAAGAAGAAAAAGAGGAGGGAGTCGGCGAGCTGATGTGGCGACCAGAGAAAGCCTTGCCCGCAGGGGAAAGAATCAAGAGCCGGCAACACGGGCAACAAAAACGTCCAAGATCCGACGGATCGATCACCAAAAACGACCGATCAATCACCAAAAACCGATGCCTCAGAGGCAGGATGTCCAGAGATTGGATCAAAGAGGCAACACATGCCCTCTTTGAAGAATACTACGACTGCACCGGAAAGCCTAGTCTGGTTGGTGAAAATCAAAGGGTGAGCGAGGGGTGCAATGCCTTTGTTCTTCGAATCAATACACCCTTACCGGACAGCGTGGTTCGGTTTGCTTGGATTGCAGGGTGGATGAGGGGTGTGATGCATTTGATTTTCGGATCAACGACACCCGGATCGGACAGCGTGGTTCGGTTCGGCACGGCAAAACGAAGCCCCCAGAGAACCATTGATCGAACCAAACGTGCCTAGTGGTACAGACGAGCACGCACGCAAACGAACGAAATGGTGCTTGGGTTCGGTTTGTGCAAGATTTGAATCAATCGGTGCGGCAACGAACACAACCCAGAATGGCGTCACAGATATAGAAATCACCGGCTTCTTTGGCATTGGGTAGTGTAGGCGACATAAACATACAGTATCGGGCAGCGCCCCTGGTTTGTTCTTGACGTTTTTGCATTCGATTGGTATTTGAAACTAGCACACAGATCGTTAGCCTCCTTGATTTCTTTTTGGAAGCAGTTTAGTCATTCATAGAAACAGATCGGTCTGCCTGATCACAAAAATCTCTTCAGTCAGACGAATCTAGTGTCGGGTGTTCGAATACTAACAGCAGTAAAGATTTTGGGCTTCGCAAGCTCAGGTCAGAGAGCGAGGTGATAGAAAATAACACGATTCATTCAATTTAAAATCTGTTGACTAAAAACCTGTTTCAGGCACGAAAAGATCTAGAGGACCGACACCTATACGTTTCTCATTTTTGTCCCACGGATATTGCAAAGTAAGGATTCTTTTGCAATTCATAGATTGTTCTGCAACCTTCCCCGCTCTGCAAGCCGGGGCTGTTGCTACAGTAGAAATTGACACTCGGATCGCTGTCTCAAGCAGCGGACTTCAGCTTCTTGTCTCCCTTGGGAGCTTTCGTCTTTTTTCCCTCATCACCGCCAATAGTTGGTGCGCCTGTAGACGGAGAAGTCGAAGGAGAAACAGAAGGAGAACTGGTAGGAAAACCAGAGGGTAATTTGGTGGTTACGCGAGTAGTAGGATAGAGGCTCGGAGGGAAGCTCGTATTACTGGAGCCAAAAGAGGTCATGGAAGAAGGCACCGTGGTGGCTGCGCTGTCGATAGCCCCATCATCGATGAGTCCTCCTGATTCCTCTCCGGTCGGCGCCTTTGTCTTCTTCGAACTGAGTGATTTCGATGCCTTTGTTTCGGTGGGCGCTTTGGACTTCTTCACGCCAACTGATTTCGATGCCTTGGAAGAAACCGCTTCGGTAGGTACGGCAGTAGGCGACTGGGTGACCGTGCCGCCGAGAGCTCCCTCGTCTACAGCTCCCTCGTCTACAGCTCCTCCTTCTGGTACATGGTCAGTTGACGAGTCTGCAGTTTTAGATTTGCTCGATTTCGACAACTTTTCAACAGCGGGTACTTTTGACTTTTTATCGGGAAGAGACTTTTCTGCCTTGGACTTGCTAAACTTTTCTCCCTTCGATTTGTCTGATTTGGGTACCTTCGATTTGTCAGATTTGTCGGACTTGGATGCGTACGATTTACCTGCCTTGGAATCGCTGGTCTTCTCTGCAATCGATTTGCTTGATTTACCTTCCTTGGATTTATCGGATTTACCTGCCTTGCTCTCGAGAGATCCAATAACCCCGAATGAAGTTTTTTCAGGGTTGCTGCCACCGCGAAATCCGAGGTCTCTTTTGCGGAGCTGCCATTCGCTTTCTGCATTCACACACGAGGCGAGAACGACGAGAATCAAGATGGACAATGATGTGCGAAGACAGCTTCGGCAAATGCTACTTGGAGTGGAAGTTTTCATCTTTGTTTTGATAGTGAGTGACAATGTGCAAATGGAATTTATGAAATCAGTTGAACTCTTTGACGTATGCTTCGTTCTAGACGGTGCCCGATTTTGTGAGCTGCGGATCTGAAACGATTCGAAATGAATGATCGTGTTTTGCTTGCAACAGCAATCGGCGAGAGAAGTCGAGGGATGAAGGTGCACCCGTCATGTTTAATTCGATACAAATGAATCGGTTGAACGACGAAGTACAGGTGCAAGCCATGTGTTGGCGATTTCCGTTTAATCTTTTGTAGGGATCCAAGTGCTCGGTGAAGATTTTTGCTCCATCTCGTTTATGTGTTTTCTCTTTTAATCCCTTTCAGTATATTTGATCGATTTTGGTTTTGATAGGAATGGTATGCTTCACCATTTGCAGTCGTTTTGATGTGAGAGCTGTCTCGAGGAGAGAAAATGATTTGAATTTCGATTTCAGGTTTTCCCGTTCCTTCTTTTCAATCGCGAGTACTTCTACCGGTACCAGTTGTGATTTCAGATGAAAATTTTCCTTTATCGTTATCTTCACTGACACGAGTGTTTGCTAGCAATTGCTAGCAATTCATGACCGTGCCGAGTATCCAATGGTGAAATCAGTTCGATTAGTATGATGATACGAAAGGTAGTTGAGGCATGGGCCACTGTCGAGTATTGCCCTCAAGTAGTTCGTATGACTGGATACTACTTACATCAGTATCGAAATCTTGACATCATATTGTTGTTCCATCTTTCCAACAGGGAGCTGGTGACAAACATGGTCGGCAAATTGGGAGTACAGAAGATCGTTTCCTTATTTCTTGCCACTATGGCTATAAGAGCCTCCTGTGGTAACTTCATTCTTCCATCACCTCAGTGATTCGATCTACACGATTGTTTGTTCTTAAAGCACGCTGTCTCATTATATCGTAACAGCCCTCCACAC
Source organism: Pseudo-nitzschia multistriata (assembly GCA_900660405.1). Classification (NCBI taxonomy): domain Eukaryota; phylum Bacillariophyta; class Bacillariophyceae; order Bacillariales; family Bacillariaceae; genus Pseudo-nitzschia; species Pseudo-nitzschia multistriata. The sequence goes on along the minus strand of CAACVS010000236.1, from coordinate 178,455 downwards.
ATCTCTTCAGGTCTTTCCAATACAGTTATTGAGAACACAGAACATTCCCCCCCCGTAGCCGGGAGAGAAATAGACTCACCATCATAGAAAGAGGCCCCCGTGTGCGATCTGGGGAAGGGATCAACCATGGAGGGGACGTCACGAGGCGCGGACGCGGCAATAAGATCATCGAAGGGGATTGCTCATGGGAGAAATAGAAAAGAAGTATACTAGTGTTTTGCTGAGGTTTGGTCCAACCAAACTGCAGCGCTGTTCACGAAGTTTTTCGGTTGAAGGGCAACTCTTATTCAAACAGTGTTATGATGGACCGTCAATGTCATCAAAATTTATTTGTTATATATCATTATAATGAGTATCTTATTACAGTCATTCTAGAGGTAGCTCGTGTAGCACCAAAGAGAATGGATGAAAGGAATTTTAATCATAATATCACCGGAAAGGGAGTTGTGAACAATGGAGAGTTTTCTAATCAACCGTAACCGCCTTTGCAAGATTCCTGGGTGTATCTGGGTTGATTCCACTGCGTACGGACAAAGCGAACAAGAAGTGAGGAAAATAATGATGAGGACAGAGGCAATTGGCGCACATTTAATTTTCGCCGTATGTAACATTCTTGCAGACTTACCGCAGTAATGCAAGCTCGTATGCAATGAGCTGGAGCGGAATGACGCCTGTTAGAGCAGTCATTGGACCATTTTGCGGGATAACAATAGGATTATCATCCAGGTCCCGTGCCAAAGACGGCTTGTCTGTAATAATGATGAGTTCAGCTCCGCGTGCTTTCACTTCTTCGGCCGCTGATCTCATATGGTGGGCATGTTGATCGTCCAAAATGAACATAATGATAGGTGTTGCCCCAAACTTTCCCTTTTCACCTTCAATGAGAGCAAATGGCCCGTGTTTCAGAGCACCACCACTGTAGCCCTCCGCATGGAGGTAACACATTTCTTTGATTTTGAGCGCACCCTCGTAAGCCACTGGTTCGGCGTATCCTTTTCCAAGAACGAAGCAATGCTCTTTGTCCATGAGTCGCTCAGCTACTTTTTTGCATTGTTCTTGGCATGTTTTCATAGTCATCCCAATCGTGATTGGTAATCTCATGAGCGAATCCTTGACCAATCGCGCTTCCATATTTGCGGGTCGACCCGATAGCCGGTCACGACATTCGCGGAACCAGCAGGCAATCAAAGCTAAGACCGTGACTTGAGTCGTGAACGCCTTGGTACTCGCAACTGCATTTTCTCTTCCTGCGTTGCAATATACTCCCAACTTCGTGGTGCGCGCAATCAAACTACCAACGGCGTTGACCACGCTCATTGATACTATGCCCTTCTCCATGGCGTTCTTGACAACTCTGTGGACGTCCTTTGTTTCACCAGATTGTGAAACCACAATCAGTCCTGTAGTCTCTGGTCGATCCATGCAAGGAAAGTCTTTCGATTCGGTTTCTGCAGCATCTATAGAAGCAACACTATCAAAGGATCCCAAATGCTTCATGATTCGCTCTCCGTATTTTGCCGCGTTCAGAGACGTCCCACAGGCACTCAGAGTCATATGCTTGACCTTCGACATTTTTTCTTCGTTTCGATCTAATCCTGCCAATGTCACTCTGTCTGTTGACATTCGGCCTCCAAAGTTTAGTGCTTGCGCGATGGCCTCGGGTTGCTCATTAAGTTCTTTCAAAGTCCAGTGAGGATAAGGGTCGGGCGATAGTTTTACCTGTTGATCGGGTGCTATCTGCTTCCGACTCAGATCGAGATTTCGCCCATCGGCATGCAAAACACCAATTTCTCCATCCTTCATGCTGATGAAATTTTTTGTATACCTATTGAACGCGGATGTTTCTGATGCAATAAATGTACGATCGGCGCCAAGTCCAATAACCAGCGGCGATCCATTGCAGGCTACTACCATCTCGTCTGGTGTGTCGGTACATACAATGGCTAATCCCCACGTTCCATCGCATCGATCAAGAGCCTTTTGAGTAGCATCCTTCAATGTAATGTTTTCGCTCCTGCCCTCTGCGTAGTATTTGCCTACCAGCTTGACAATGACCTCAGTATCGGTTTGCGAGGTAAAGGTATGGCCTTCACTCTGCAGCTCTCGTCTCAAGTCGTTTGCGTTGTTTAGGATTCCGTTGTGACACAACGCGATTTTCCCCGAGGAATCCAAGTGGGGGTGCGCATTTTCGTCGGTTTTGCCTCCATGAGTTGCCCTACGAGGTTCGGGTAGAACAGAGACAAATCGTTAGAGGAAATTAGACCGTAACAAAAACAACCCCGCCTTTTCTAAATTATGGAAAAACAGCGAGAACCATGACAAGCACAAATCAATTATGCATCACATACCATCGAGTGTGGGCAATTCCCGTAAAATGTCCGTGGTTTTGGGAGTGTTTCGCAACGAGTTCGATCGAATCAGCATTGTCCCCGTCCGAGGCATACTTGGTAATCGATAAAGCGCTCCCATCCGAAGGAACGGTAGCGATTCCTGCACTGTCGTATCCGCGATTTTTCAATATCGTCAGTCCGTCCAGTAGGAATTCGCGGGCATCCGCGTTCTTGTCGGTACCGATCACGCCAACAATTCCGCAGCAGTCCGTCGTGGAATCAGATGAAACGAATGTGGTCGTTGCTGCAGCGGCTGCAATCAGGGCAGCAGCGCTTGCTGTGTTCCACAAAGAAGAACCCGCATCCTCTGAATGGGCGGAAGAAGATAGCGTGGACGTCGCACGCGTCGATAGTTTGAATCGTTCCGATGACCCCGTAGATCGGCGGGAAAAAAGACTTCTGGCAGAGTTTTGGGATCCATTTCTCCCGGAAACAGAAGTTGATGCCCTGGATATTAGAAACTGGGCTCTTTGACGAAGCATTGTAGTAGTTGCTTGTTGCAATTTGACGCAAGCTCAGCACCAACTAATTTGGAAGTTATTTAATTGTGCGTCCCTCGTCTCTGTCGCGTCGTCAAATAATTTCGGAAATCAAGAATCATCGAGTTTTTGTCAAACGTGATAGGTCACTAGTACGAGACGTACTAGCAGCTACCATGGGAGTATGCTCGTACTTGTAATGTACGAAGTAGTAATACGTAGGGTACCTGGACTACCTTTTGGCAAAACTTGAACTAATTTGTACCCTGCCCAAAGGAAGAATCAATTTACATCCGTTGACTTTTTTTTCATGGGACGAGAATCCGATGACCAAAGAGACATAATTCAGTCTATTTTTTAATCTTGCGAGTATCATAATGCTACTCGTACGGAATCTACGTAGGACTAATACTAGTACATATTCGATTCCACCCTACAGGACCGATAGATAGGTACCATACGTACACACGTACGTACGAGTAATAGATTTAGGGGGACCGAACCCAGCTCACCCAACAGGGAGGAAGTGGTAGGATACTTCGTACAATACAGTACTTCTGATAAGAAGGTTCAATATCCTAGTAGTACAGAAAGGCATCTAACGCAAGAGATAGTAGTAGGACTCGTACTTCTACTGCACTTATGCTAACTACAGAACATGAGAAGAAATGCATACTGAAGATACTAGAATGGATTTCATACGGAGTTCCGTATTGCAGAGCAGGACAAGAAGAACTTGGACGACGAAGGAGCAGGAGTAGTAGTAGACATGGGAAGTTACTAGTACTACTAGGTAGTAGTACTAGTAGATCCTCTACTACTAGTAGTAATAATTCTGGTTGTGTTCACAGAAACTTCAATGGCATTTAATAAAGCAAGAAAAAGTGATGCAGGGAGGATTCCTAGTAGTAAAAGGAATGCACTGAGCCACCTGAATGAGAAAAAAATCAAGAAGGGCTGATTGGTCTCTAGACGGGCATCGCCAGCGCGTCTCAGGCATCTTTACTTGAGGCACGGGCAAAAGCAAGGGCCAAGTCTTGATCAGACCACCAGGTATAGTAGTTGTAGTACTACTACTACTAGTAGTAGTAGCAATCTGAACGTGGAAACAAAGCAGCGTGTGATGTTTTCATTTGGAGGCATAAAGCCAGCGAAAAGAGCCAGGGAACAAATCCTCAATTGCGCAAAACGACTACGCTTCAAAACAGAGATAGAAAGATTCTTGCACTCATTTATTGTTGAACATTTTCTTCGATGTATTTCATCGATTTGGACGGTGGAATGAAAGCAAAACCGGGTGCTTCTTCCGGCGCCGCGGTGACGAGTTGTTCGATAGCTCCATCCAGCGACAAACAGACAACCTCCAAGTCGTCTACTTTTGCCCTGTCTCCACCGACTGCCTCCAGAACGGCATCGTTTGCGTCTTCGAGACCCATGAAAATTGGCAACTTTGGCGGCAAACCTTCTCCTTGCTCTTCGGCTATATCGAGGCACGCCCACATTGGTACTCTCTGACCAATCGGATTCGTTCCCGCGGGTGCCCCCGCTTGCAAAATTGATGCCTTGCTCGGAATAATCACTGCTTTGTCGCCGCACCACAACTTAAATGCTTGCTCCAGGGGGAACGGGAGCAATTTCAAATCGACACCTTCTGTCGCATTGTCCGAACTTGCCTGAGCTTTCTCTAGTGCTGCTGCAGCTTCGGTGACGTCGCAGTAGAAAAAGGGCACGTCGAACGTCTTCTCTTCTCCCACGGTGATTTGGTATGCAACAGGGTTGTCCTCGGCCGTAGCTATGCAAAACAGGGGAAAGGATCGAAGATCTTCGGCAATGCCTTTCCATCCTTCTGATTCGAACATACGCATCTTTTCGTTATCACTCTCAGGAGAGGTTTCGGCAAAAAGACGAAAAGCCCCATGAGATAACGATGCAGGAACACTGGACACTAGTCCCCCTCTGTCTGTTGTCACCGCCGTCATAGATCGCCCGTCCCTGTGCAAAAATGCTCCAATCGGCGCAGCCATCATCGTTAGTAAAACGGCGCCGATTGACGTAGCGGCAGTGAATTGAAACATTCTGTTTTTGTTTTTGTTTGTGAAGAACGATCCGTAGGCAATAAGTAGACTAAGGGGTATGGTGAGTTATGGTTGCTTTGCCTGTTTCAAGTTGCAGAATCGATGATGGTCGTAAAAAATTGGAACAAATATTGGTTTGACTGTCAGTACGTACGTACCAGCATGCGTACCAATACCTACCATGTACCCAACCAATACCGTAAATTATGTAGGGTACCTTACGCGCTACCGAACGATACCTACCGTACCGTACAGCATTCATTGCCTTCAATTTCGTGATCGTTGATAATGAGTATTCCACGTGGAACTCATAATAAAGTATGACTTCTAACGATGGATACCGTAGTTCTACGGTGCCGTATTGTACGTACTCAAAGTGGAGGAAGTAGTTCCTCATCCTATTTTGGAGTTTGGTACGGTACGTACCTACGAACCGTGACAGACGGATTTGGTATTTTTTCAAAGGTCTCGCCCTGCTCTATTATTGTTTTTAAGACATGCTCGTGCAGCTCGTGTCTCGATGTTCGGCGATTTAGATTGGCGATATGATTTTACGACCCGGAAATAGTAATCGATCCAAATTGTTGGAACAGAGCGCGCCTGTAAGACAAGCAATCGGTGTGCACAATCCAATAGAATATTATTGTTTTCGAAAATCCCTACCGTATTGCTCCTCCGTTGCTGATCTGATCTGATCTCGCATCGTTATCATTATCACCAATTACTCATTCATTCATTAATTCAAAACATTGCAGATCTTCGGAGAGGAAAAGAAAAGATGACATCGTATGTGCAGTACAATCCAACCATGGCAACGGCGTCGATGACGATGGCCTCCCAGTCTGTTGACCACTACTCAAGTGACATGTCGTCATCAATCGATCCTTTTGTAGAATCACGGGACGTCTTGATCGAAAAGATGAAGTCTAACTTGATTCGATACGCTCGTTCCAATGATCGAAGAATGGTGCTGCGATGTCTCAAGGATGCCAGATTCTTATCTTACGTTCCTATGGATGCAGCAGACGAGCAATTGCGTATTCCTATTTCTGAATTGGAGAAAGAGATATCCAAGGAAGAATTCCTTTTGAATGGCATTAGTCTAAAACCTTATGATCAAGCTCAGGCGAAAAATGTCTGTCGTAATGAAGGAACAAGCAGTGGCAGCTTAAAGATGATCGGGACTTTGGCACAGATTTTATGCGAAGGAACTACAATGGACGGAAACAATTTGTATGAACGTGTCATTAATCGCGTAGCAAAAACTTCTGCAGAACCTGAGGTATACTATCACATCAATGCTATGATGGGAAATACTACTTTGAGTGTTAAGCAGCTGTCCCCGGAACAGATTTCCAAAGAGGAGGAAGCAAATGTCACCGATTTGAAATTGTACGAAACTGGAGGACAAATACAGATGGTTCTGGAAACGACGCATAGTTATGGTTTGTTTCGTGAAAAGGATGCAATTATTAATCGTCCTTGGATCATTGTGCACTGCAAAGTCCACGAGCGCGCTAACTTATCGAACAACGAAAGCTTTCGAAGTATGAATATTAAGACGCCAAGTTTGTACTAAAGTAATGATAGCGAAAATTGAATCGTTTGGATCATTTTTAAACAAGGATTCAAAAAGTTTCGGTCGGTGTGATGATATTCTCCAAAATTCCATTGACATGATGGAACAAGAAAAAGAATGAATTATTCGATGAACTGGTAAGACGAATATGTGTAATATAAACTGTGACGGAGACAGGTATAGCCAAATCAAAAATGTTTAGTGTTAGATAGATGAAAAGGCAAAAAGCCATCTAGCATATATGTTATGACCCCCAGCATTGCCAAAGGTATCAAATCAACAAAAATAGTTTTACTAGAAGCAGAAAAAAGTGCCACCAACACAAAGTGTTCTCCAATCACCGCCACTAGTATTACTCAAGCGAAAAATGTAGTTCCTTGTCCAAATTGTCGACAAAAGTGGTAAAACATGGAATTGATCTTTTCCAGAGGATTGTTGGTTTCCGGTTTCTGATTTGACTCAGTTGTAGAATTGAAGCTTGAAAGAATACAGTATCAGTCTTTGCTTCGTTCGCTCCAATATGTTTTATGAACGAGTACTCGTAGTATTTCGCCAAAACTTACGGCGAAGAGGAATTAGTCTTACCCTACGAATCTGGTACTGGTATAGCGCGCGGTTTGGCTTGGATCTTGATTCATACCGGTAGATGACAGAATTTTCAAGATGTGATTGTTATCGGGCGGAGAAGGAAGGTTCTTTCAAAAACGTTCAAACTACCGTCGCTGTTGATACGCAACATCGGTTTAACCACGCAAATCACAATACTACGTGCATGCAGTGTATGACGATATACCATTTTCCACCATGGCGTCCCGAATGGCTATCAAGACCATTGCAGCAGCACTGGATGCGACAGCTTTGCGAATCCCCGATCGAGTCGCCCTTGTTTCTGCGTCGCCCGAAGCACTGATGCAAACAGTTACGACAACCGATAGCAGAGGTATGAATGAAAGCCTTAATCTCGATCGCTATACTTACGGCGACTTTCGAGACAAAACAAATCGCTTGGCTGGGTTTCTTAGGGCGTACGGCTACGAAAAAAACGATGTAATGATGAGCGATTTGCCGAACGTGGCCGAAAATCTCATGCTGCAGATTGCCTGTAACAGGATTGGTGTCAGCTATGCGACTGCAAAAGGATTGGAGGGGATGGCAAAACTGACCAAAGTGAAAGGCGCAGTGTCCGCCACCGGGACTGGGTTCCTAGCCGAAACAAGCTTGTCCCTGCCATATTTAGGTGGGGATTTCTTGTTGGATCTGATTCACGGCACGACGAATAGTAGTGATGAAATCAGCGGTTTGTTCGGGTTGGACGAATTTGATCTCGAAGACAATGAACAAGATTTTGCTTGCGGTGACGAAGACGAAAACACCAAAAAATTGCCGCCGCATGCCTATTACAACAGCACGAAACCGTTCACGAACGAAGAGGCTTTAGAACTGGGAGCAGATGCTGCCTGGGAAGTGGCAATGGTCGAGGAAGACTCCGTCTGCATCGCTATTACGCTTTGCCACGCCTTTGGGATGGGATCGGCGGTGTGTTCAGCTTTGAAGGAAGGCGCCACGATTGTTTTGCCAGCGGTGGGGGGCATTCGTGGGTGTGGCGTTCCATCCCAGCGAGCCGAGGCCACCCTTCAGGTGCTGGAATCCGAACAATGCACTCTCCTCTTTGCCGATACGCATACATTGAAAGCATTCCCCGACGAAGAATCCATCGGCTACAATCTGGCGCTGAAAGGTGGGGTTTGTAAGGTAGGGAGCGGATCGCAATTCTTGGAGGAGACGGTGAAGTGTTTTGGAGCAAGTCTCCGAACTTTGGGCTCGAAAGCGAAATAATTGGAATTTAGAATCCTAGTGCAGTCATCAGATCGCACCAATGCCAATTGCTTGCTATCGTGCATCAGCATTCACAGGGCTAATCTTCACTTCAAGAATAAATCTTGGCTATTCATAGAAAACCTAGTCAATATAAATTCAAGCAAAGCCTGGTGGTGTGGTTTGGCGTATACTGTAGTTTGATTAGCAATGCAATGATGGCGAGCTTCCGCTCCTTTGGTAAAACAATCGGATCGATCCAAGTCTGACGTAGCATTTGTAGTATTATTGTGTTCCGAGTATATTTGTCGAGTCGTCCGTGCTTCCGTTCTTCGTTCGATAAAATCATCAAGTATTGTCTCGACAACTTAGATCCCGTACTTCATCTTCATGACCAATAGCCCCTGTTGTCCTAGCAAGATTTCGTTGATGAATGTGAAAATAGCGAGCCAGAATACGGGTGTGATATCAACGCCGAAGGCGGGAGGAATCTTACCCTTTGCCAGTCTCAACAAGGGTTCCGATGGCCAGGCCACGACAGCCCAGGGGAATTCATTCAGGTTGGTATCGGGGTACCACGATGCAACCACGCGGCACAACTAGATTAAGAACAACATCAAAAAGAGAATGAACGAGCAATGAGTAGGAGAAGTCAAGGCAAGCCAATCCAAAATCAAGAAATTACCAGTACCGCAAAATTGGGTCCAAGAATTCATCGAAAACCAAGAAATTGAACAGTGCAGCCCGCATTTTTCGACATCATTGGAGAAGTCAAGCAGTTTGAATAGGAAAGGAAGAAATATGAACAAAACTGATGATCGAAAATCAATTGTAACGGAGAATTCAACCTACCATAGCGAAGGACTAAAATGAAAGGAAAGAAAACAATGCATAACAAAAATGTTCCAGACTGTGAGTGGAAGTATCTGCATACGATCGCCGGGAATCGATCAATCTGAAAACGCCCCGCTCTCACAGATCATCATCAGCGATCCCTTACCATAAAGTTCAAGAATGGTCCCAATACCGTCGCGGTGGGTTTTACCCAGGCCTCGGTTTCCGCCAACAACATTCCGCTACCGGATGAAATCGCAACACCGACGCTTTCGGCGACGGAAGAAGCTATCGTTGGGTCTACCATAGACAGGGTGCTCGAGGATGATCTCGCGGCCGCGGATGCTACCGGAGACGTTGGGACGACGAAGGCCGAGACCCCACTCATGGCCGTTGCGGCCATCATCGCCCAGCAGATAACCAAGGAGAAACGATACATTTTGTTTTACTGTTTAGAGTATAGGAGGTGACGCTGGATGTAGAATGTCGAAGACAATAAAGTCGATCCGAGTTTGTTGCAGGCGAAGTATTGGAATATTGGAATACGCTTGCAAGATGATTTTTATTTACGTTGCTTCGAATCGACTTCGGAAGGTGCCATCATCATCGTCGTTGGTGTCTCCAATGTACCGTACGGCGGATTTTTTCGTATCGGTTGCTGATGACTAGAAATGATTCAGTTGCCACTTGGATCACGAGTGCTGACTGACGTTGTTAGTTTTTTTCATCGATCAAAATCTCAAAAAATCTTTCATCTTCATCTAAAATTACCAAAATTTTAAGATGAGAATCCCATGACACATCATCGCACTTCGATCACAACCAACCCAACGAAAAGCCATTGATACGAACCTTTTGTTCCTCTTCGTGAAATTGAAACATAATCCGAACACCGACCGCAACAATGTATTTTACACGATCCAAACAATTCGCTATTGCTTCCGCAGTATTGATGGCCGTTGCGACGTCTGTCGACGGTTTTGCCCCACCGGTCACACAACCTCAGCCATCCGCATCACGCCTCTCCATGGCACCAAATGAGCAGGATCCCCAGCAGCTACGACAGGGTTTGACGCGCGCTACGGCCGCGTTCGTGGTAGCGAGCACCATCTTTTTGTCGCCCACTGGCGCCCTGGCTCTCGAAGAGGACGCCGTCGCTGCGAGTGATTCCGCAACGACGACGTCCGTTGCAAAAACGCCGTCCGTTGCCCAGTGTGGCGTTTCCAAGAATTCCCCACCGTGCGTTTCCACATCGAACGTGCGCCAGTTGGATCTGTACGCTGCTCCCTGGACCTTTGACACCAGCGCCGACGAGGCTCTGGCTCGTTTGAAGGGTGCCGTCGAAGCCGAGCCATTGAACGCGATTGTGTCGACGGAGGACAGCAGCAGCCGGCATTTATTCGTAGACTCCAAGCGAAGCAAACTAGGAACTACCGCGTATCGAATGGAATTTGTAATCAACGATTCCGACAAGGTTATTACCTTTCGATCGAGTGCTCCATCGGATCTCACCGGACCCGATTTCGGATTGCAACGAAAACGATTGACCGAGATCCGCGAACGCTCCGGTGCCTTTGGTGTAATGGGAGAATCACTGGATTCGGCCGATACGAAATCGACGGGTGAAAAAGGATACGGCCCCCTCGGGCAGCTAAAGTCGTTCTATGGATATCAAAGTGGGGGTGGATTCGAAGACGTCCTAGCGGAATAAACTGCCGATTGAGCTGACAAACAAAGAAACAAGTGACGAAAAACTATTTAGCGTTTCGAGAAGTTAATACCAGAGACTCTTCTAAATGCCACAAGTCCAAAATGGCCAAAAAAAACAGCAAAGCACGAACCGGAATCAACAGGGGCCTTCTGCAATCTGCACTTTCTATAATAAAAATAAATTTCTGTAAATTTTTTTGCTGCAAGGTATTCAAAAGCAGTACAGCTATTTTCAATAATGAGTTTCAAGCAACACTAGAGCAATGGTGGCGTGGACCATGGGCATCCTTATTTTCGGCTTTTGCGAACCAATGCTACCGCAATACCTGCAACTGCTATCGCGGCACCTGTCATTAGAATGTGATTTGTTGGCATCGAAAGGTTGGATGTCGTCGACCCTTCCATTGCATCTTTGAGATCGATTGCAATCATTTTGGAAGCGATGGGATGATAGATATCCTTGTGTTTCAGAAATGTCGACAAGGCGATATTTTTTCCCATTTTGCTTCGATACAGACTCTTATACAGAGGGCGAATGTACTTCATACGTCCCTGCGAGGTAATGAATCGGACGGCAACGTGAATAATGCTCTCGTCTTCGGAGGCAATCGCGAGCTGGCAGTAACGAAACAATATTTCCGAATTTCTCGACTCGGCCAGTCGATAGAGCGCGTTCATTGCCCTGAGAGTGGAGACCTTTAGCGCCTTCTCTGCCGTTAGGGACTGCAGTGCGTCCAGGAAGCAAGTGATCTGACCGGAAGCCCACGCACTCGTTTCGTTCGTAGCCGGAGGAGAGCTTGCCGTTCCGCGGTCAAAGGCGCACCATGCATCCGCCAGGTCGGTCGAGGCTTTTGCCATGCTCTGGTCCAGGGGGGGCAAGACGGGCGGCATCCCTTGGGAATAGAACCACGCATCCCAATCGATCTCCCCCACCTTTGAATTCCCGGCAAAGTGTTGTAAGAAAAAGTCTTTGAAGTCGGTAGACGTTAGTGTTTTAGAGGCAAATCTCGCGACGTAGGCCTGAAAGAATTTCTCAAACTCTCGGGTGCCAACCAGGCGCTCCAGGTAGAGAAGAAAAGTGAACCCCTTTTCGTATGCCAGTGTGGAATAGGAATCATCGGGATCTCCGTCACCATTATTGAGAACCATGGATGTGTTTTCGGGAGCCGATACCAAAAATTCTTCGACAGTGTCTGCCATATCTTTTCTTCCTTCGATCGCATCAAAATCTAGAAATTTGGGGTTGTTTTTCATGCGTGCCATGATTTTGCGTTGGAGCCACGTCGTCCATCCCTCGTTAAGCCAAAAGTGGTCCCTTTCGCCATCATGATTTTGTAAAATGGAGAGGACAAAATATTGATGTGAGTATGCACTGGCATTTCTATGTTGGTGCAGAAGCAACAGAACAATAGCAAAGCTTACCATGTTGCATTGGTGACCAGGTTTCCTGTCCAGCTGAAAGTGGGGAGCAGAAAACGACACACGAAGAACAAAAAGAAACACAGCGGAGTGAGGAAACGTCTCATGGGAGAGATTGCAGATCGCCACGGCTACTAGACTGGTTTGTGCCTCCGCGGCCGTACCTGTGCGCGATTTCGTGGGCGACGACGTCGGCCAGCGACTTGTCCCCGGCCAGGAGGGTGGGAGTGACAAAGGTGAGGCATGGGTTCTCCATTCCTCCGTAGGGAAAACTCGGCGGCAGGCACAGGAGATCGTAGCGACCCCACGCGTAGTCCATTCCCGTGATTGCTTCGGCGGTGGACAGAAACATCTCCGTCTCGCTGAACTCGTAGGCCGCACTCTCGACGATGCCCGGTTCGCTCCAAACGGCGCACCGCTCGGAGATGGTCCGTTTGGTGAGGTCGCCGACCGCCAGGGCCAGGAGATACGAGCAGATGGGAACGGGCTGGTCCCAGGTGTACGTCTTCCCGCCGCTCGCTTTGTCCTCCTCCTCTTTCTTCAGCAAGGCCGACATGACACAGGTCGCCCAGCTCGGAACGGATGCTTTTGCCGTGTAGGTCATCTTTACCCCGCAACAATCTTGGCAAGGGACCAGGGAACGGGCGTGAATGGCCTGGCATTGTGTAAAGAGGTACGGGTGTTTCTTTCCGGCCGTTTGGGGCGGTGGAAGCCACTGGAGGGCGCTGCAGAATTTGGTGGTGGAATAGGAAACAGCGATCCGGCATTTGTCGTTGCTGTCGCGACGGGGCAAATCGATTTCCAGCCGGCGCCCCAGGTACGATTTGTCTTCTGCAGCGGGATGCAGTGTAAATTTCAGCGGATTCCCGTCGCCGCACGTCACCGAAGCAATGTCCAGATGAGCCGTGTCCAGATTTAGGGTGGTGGCATTCGATTCCAAGACACGAACGGAATAGGTTGCAACCGAACACAGGCGCTCCTTTTCAAAGTCTACGGAGATCTCCCAGTCCAGGTGGGTGACAATGGCTTCTTCGGGTTTCGAGAGGGACGTTAGGTCGGGCATGGCTGTGTTGTATGTTCTTTGAAATAAGACAAAGGATCCTTTGTAGGTGCCGTCGGTGGTGGGTTCTCGGTGTGGTGCCTCTTGTTGATTGATATCAATGATAATCGTTGGATTACCGTACCGTATGACGACGTACTGGATCACCCTTGTTGTACCGACCGTACGGTATGGTACTGGATACGAGTACCCTATGACTGAGGACTGAAGACCCAAGCGATGAGAATGAGAAGCGAATGGAATCAATGAGTCCGTGACTGAGATAACACGACTTGAGTGTGACTCGACTGATCTCACGACCAAAATTATTCGTCACGGTAGTACGGTATGTATCATAGAAACGTCACGTCAATACCGTACGGTACGTAGTACGTACGGTAGGATGATTGTGGAAGAAAGGAAGTACCGGTATGTTCTGTACGTACGGTACGGTACGGTATTGGAACTACTGTAGTTCTACTTACAGAAAAATAACTTCTTACTGTAGAAGATCTACGTACGGTACCGTACCTCGTAGCTGGTACTGTAGCAACAGGATAGGTTATGTCACGGGAGGAATCAAAATCTCTCGAAATCTCACAGATGTGAAAGATGAACAGAAGGCGTCGTATTAGTACGTAACGTACTCGTAACTCGTACAGTTCGTTCGGGTGAAAAGCATCTGGGAAAGTGAAGTAATCCATAATCCAGGACAACTACTACTGCACTGTACTTCTTATTGTACTCCAACTGCTTGTCAACCTCATTCGAAAGCCAGCAACGAAGCATCTGCTTTATGGAACAATGGACAACGACGCGATCAATGACAATAAAAATGACACACCTCCCACTTCCATGATACCCTGTCCCGACTGCGAACAGTTCATTCCACAACAAAACCTGGAGTTGCACCGTCTTCGGTCGTGCAGGGCCGGCAGGAGCAATGGCACCGGCAACGATCGCGGCCAGGATCGTGCAAGGACTGCCGCTGCGGTGACAACCCTCCGAACCACAACTAGCATTGCCGTAGGCGAAGAAAAGCAAGGCGATCATTCCGATTGCAACGAGGATGCACAAAAAAGGGTCGTTGTGACAGCGATCGACTCTGCGTCCAGGCGTCACCGGAAAACCCGCCGCGGAAATACGGACGACAGCAATTCGATGGCCCAATCCCCCCCGGTGTCGCGAGCAGAGGAACGCACCGGTTCTTTGGACCAAAGCAACGAAATCATCGACTTGATGGACGATTCCGAATCGTCGTCTAGGGGCTCCGATTCTCTCGATCGTCGAATGGATGTTTCCTACGGTTCGACTCCCATGAACGATCACGGCGATTCAATGGCGGTCAATCTGACTGGCATCGATTGGGAAGACCAAGGGGAGGACGATGGCGACCGCAAGATGCCGGCCAGGGATGCCAGCGCGCACGAAGCTCCTAGCGAGGACGAAGCCCTCGAAGACGACGCGGGCGAAAGCCATCACCACGACAGCGGTGCCGATCGGAAGCCACCGGCAATCGATCCCGGCGACGACGAGAACAGCAGCGAACCCGCCGAAAACGACGCCCGCGACCAATGGAGCTGTCCGAGATGCACCCTCTTGAACGAAAACACTTCGCCGGTGTGCGATGCCTGTGGCTACCACAACCTCGAGATCGAGAACGCGCTGATCCGTCGCAACAACTACGATATGCTCCATACTCCAGAGGAACATCCGCACCAACGACCGCAGCAGCCTCTACCGGCATCGCCCTCAAGCCCGTCTCACCTTGGGTTGATTGGCAGTGGAGCGTTGATTGGTGCTGCCGTGGGAATGGCGGGGAACTGGTTGCAGGGGCGAGGCACACTCAGCGGTGCCCTCAACGGGGGGTCCACCGGTGCCATGGGTGGCGTCCTGCTGCGCGAGGTCCTTCTAAGCAACAATCGAGACAACAACAACAACAACAACAACGGATCGTTCCCGGTGGCACCGGAAGCAACAAGTACTGGAGCTCAATGGCCTGTGGGGCCCGGTGCAAGAAACGACGGTGACGATGAAATCATTGACATTACTTCGCCAATCAGAAACAGCAACCAACAATGGAACAGAAACGAGGCGAGTTTCCGTCCCAGAAACGCTGCGGTCACTCGATCTTCTTTCGCGACGGGACTCGCAAGGTATCCTGTTGCGGGTGATGCCACGAGTAGGCATGGAATGAGAACCGAGTATCAAAGAAGAAGTCAAGACCCTGTAAGACACCGTTCGGTGGTGATCATCAATGATAATGGCAACCGAGTCAGAGTGGTTACCAGTGGTAACTCTTCGATTCGTGTATCGAGACGTGAACACAATGCAAACACTGCTGGGACGCATATTCCTCTCACCTCGGATACCGCCCAAACGAGGACGAGAGCGCTCCATAGTTTGCTGGACGATTGGCAACAAACGGAGAATTCCATAAACTCTGTGTCTTCCATCCGTGGCCTCGATCGTCATCGCCACCAACGACAAAACGAGGTTCTATATCAATTACTGAGTAGAAATCAGAGAGCAGCAGCCGGGAGCAATCACATTGATTTAGACAACGCAAGCTACGAGGAGCTACTGCACAGGTTTGGGGACGGGACGGAAAACCTGGGAGCCCAAGAGAGCGAAATTCGTCGCTTGCCAGTTCATGTCGTGGGTGATGTTCCGTTGCCGGAGGACGCCCGCCAGTGCCTCATATGCCTAGAAGATTTCGAAAAGGGCGAGATGCGGACGATACTTCCTTGCCTCCACGGTTTCCATCAGAACTGCTGCCACAAGTGGTTAAAAACAAACGGTTCCTGTCCAGTTTGCAAGTACCGAATATCGTCTTAATGTGTGTAGAATGTAAATAGGGAAGGCACTGTGCAAGAGTGGCCTATGGGTGGTCGTTTTTGTTGCCTTCCAACAGACGTTCAATAGATTCTACCGGATCATTCTTTTTTGGCAACTAACAGCGTCCATCTCCCTTTCCTTTCAATAGGACCCATGTGTTGATTGGACGGTTTGACTCGACAGAACGAGAAGCAAGCTTGCCAACCACACCAGCAAAGGGTTGCTTTGAAAAATTAGATGTTTTCTTACTTCGATGAACAGGTCATTTTTTAATACTGGTAGTTCTAGATTGTTTTGTCTCTCGTCTTTATAGATTAACCGACTCGAATTTCGAAAGCTTTGAAATTCATTCTAGGCAGCAAAGTAGATTCTCCTCTCTTGCTTTGGAAAAGAGTGAGCGTTCGCAAGGCTAAAAGAAAATTTATCTTGCCACATCGATTTTCGTCGATCGCTCAGTCAGATCGGGTGCATCCCACCGAATCAATGTTGTATCTCAAAGGAAATGGATGAGTTGGGGGCCATTTTTCGATTGAGATCCATTTCATGCGTCGTGATGTGAACCAATATTCCTGGATCCACAAGTGTTCTACATCTCTTCTCGGCACTGATTCCACACGTTCGTTAGGTGTCATGCGTCTTTCCAACGTAACCCGGAAAATGCAGGCTCACAAAGAGGTGCCATAGTCACACTTCAGTTTGATCGTCGCAGACTAAAAATATGTTTCTCGCGTTGATTCTAATTTCACTGTCCGCATTGTTATTCGACGTTTCGGGATATAGAATCAATCGTCGTTGTCTATTGTCTGATACAGGACCATTCGTAAGACATTTGTCGTGACGACACAGACAACCCAAGAAAACAAGAAAGTTGCCAGTACATCGGTAGTTACTTTCAGTAAAACCGCATATTCTTGAGAATGTACCACTGTCGATAAGGATGTGATGACGGTGAGTGAGACAGAAATCAGAACCATCAACACGAGAATCGATCCAACCAGAAGACTTTCTAAACAAAACAGCACAAGCATTCCCCATAGGACACCCTCAGATGTCTCGTCATCATTGGGTATCCTTCGATGCTGCGAGTCTTCCTGACTGGATGAAAAAGGAGATAGAAATGACCTTGCACGCCCTAAAACACTATCTACCGAGGGAGCGAAAGTTGTTGCGAATAGGTGATACTTGTTATCGGCCATGACGCAGGTCAATGCAATGACCGCGAAGGGACCGATGACCATGAACGCGGTGGGAGATATTAGACTCGGGAGCATTGAGTGCATATAGTCGGATTCAAGCGGCGAAGAAGATGAGAGGTCAGAACCATACTCCTCGCGATATATTATCCCTCGATTCCTTCCATTGAAAAAGGTGCTGTTGTTTCCGTGACTGTTCCCAACGCCATTTAGACTCGCGAGTGCAAATTCCAGAACATCATAGATTTTGGTTATCTTACTCGCCGATGATGGAATTGGTACTTCTTGTATCTCGGAGAATATCAACAAAAATGCATCCATGAAAAGCGAAATGATATTCTCAGCATTTGATGAAAGGATCCAATGAAATAACAAGATTCCTATCGAAAATTCTAGCAATGCAGTTTGGTTGTCGTCTGACGCCAGAAATCGAATGAAGTATAATAATTCTGTTACTACTACATAGAACGGCAGAGTTGCATCTCGAAATTTTGCGAGGATCACCCCCTGGAGAGCTGCGATGTCATTTGGGATTTCTATTGTCAACCTTGTCACTCTGTTTGTCGATATGGGTGATTCTTGACTACGACTTACTACAGAATGTTCTTCTTCGCGGTTGGTGAAACTGTTCATCATGTATGGATTGATGAAATACAAACATCAGAAAATTCTATTGGTCATATTGCGACACTGTAGTTGGCAAAAGTTGTAGATTATTGATGACAAGGAGGTGATGCTCCCAAGAAAAAATTCTGCGAAAAAGAAACGCCAACAACAGTCGTGCCGAAGTGCACTGCTGACCAGAATTACGGCTACGGTACCGTACGTCCTTTACACAAGGAGGAATTTCCTACGTAATACGCATGGTACCGTAGCGTACGTACGGTACAGAAATCCCGCAGAGTACTTCTAATTCCTACTGTATCACTTCACGTTTTCTGACATCACCGACGTGCAAAACAGACGGGAAGATGATTATTTAGGAGCATAGGGTAAAGTACCTTACTTACGGTACGAGTTTGGGTTCGAATTAAGACTATTGATTTCTAACAGGTTATGAGTACATAAAACGCGCCAGTTTTTTGCTCACTTTGCTTGCTTGTTAACTCAAGCACAAGGACCAATCAGAATTAGAGAATCBRTCAGTGGGAAAGGGTTTTCCCTCCTCTTTCGGTAGATGCCCATATTGTATGTCTTTCCTGTCAGAGAACCTTTTCGGGCTTGTTGATTTCTGAGCTCACGAAAAATACAAAATATTTTCATTAAATCAACCTCAACAAGGCAAGCTGTCACTCCTCCAGAACTTTATCAATATCCAACCAATCKCGCTCACAAGACAAGTGTTACAATCCTTACATCAAGAGGAAGAGGACCGTGAAGTAGCGGATCAATCCATCAAGTAGTTCCGGAGCAACAGGAGTCCTACGTACAGACGCGAAAACAGCAAAAAACAGCAACGACGAACTCCCCAGTGTAACTAAAACGAATCGACCTTCC